>OZ012739.1:493026374-493281374 GCA_963859935.3 Lathyrus sativus | reverse complement strand
ATAAAATTAATAAAATTAATCTTAAAAACAAAACTAAATGTCAATATTGCATATTTCATACACCAATAAATATTCAATATGTTAATCATCTATTATAATTAAATATTTTAATATATTAAAAATAATTATGAAAAGATAAAATAATTAAATAAAAAAGATAAAATAAATAAAATGAAATGAGAAAGAAGAATGAGATGATGAATGAAAGAGTGAGAAGTCAAAGAAAAAATAAAAGTTGAAAAAATATCGAATATAATCTTGACATTTGATAAAGATTAAATTTTTACTATTTTAACCTTTTATAAATATAATTTTTTTAAAATAAAGGATGTTAGCGGTAGTTTATATCTATGTTATTTTAATAGATAGAAGTTTATTGATGGTATAGGGTATATAACTATATATGGACAGATCAATTTATATATCCAAAACAAAAAGTAAATAAATGATATATATCACCACATTACTAACTAATATTTCTCCAACCTTTTCCATGATTTTCTATGCGTGAACACATGATCCTTCAACTAGTATTAGCTCTAGAACCAAAAATGGCTTCTCTTGTTACTAATCTAATCCCCCTTACCCACAACTCAGCCATTTCAACCCCACCTTCACAAACAAAATGCACCTCCTTATTTTTTGTTGTAACAACATGAAACATTCCCACCTCATCAACATCAAACTTCTTCCTACGGTTCCATCGAAATCTTTCACTTGGTCCAACCTCAGCCTCTTTACAGACAACGTTTCTCTTATTCGATTTCCCCCAACGTAAGATTCCAGCAGCACCAACCATTACCAATTGTTTCCTATGTGGCAACCCTTTACCACATTTTGTATGTTTCTTCACGCGCGCACCACACAATACTACTCTTCTAGCTAACTCATCCATTATCACATTCTCTGCAGTATTTCCTTTCACATTATTTTCTCTTGCAAGTAAAAGTGCTGTTTCATGTCTATCATTCTTAATATCACATTTTGCTCCATGAGATATCAAAAGGCCACACATTTCTCCATTACTTTCTCTGGCAGCTAACATCAATGGCGTATATCCATTTTCATCAAAACCATTCACATCATAATTCCCTTCTTTTAGTAGTTTTTCAACCATGTTTATATCTCCATAACAAGCTGCACGATGAAGAGGATTTGCCTCGGCTAAAGTACTAATATTCAAACATCCCTTTTTAAGTGCATATTCAAACATCACCTTATGAACATTTTCACCATTTTGTTTCAAATCTATGATATCTAGAGCTGTTAAACCATGTTTGTTTTTAAGATTGGTTACATCAGCTCCAGCATGAAGAAGCAACTTGAAAGCCTCCACGCTACCCTCTGAAGCAGATATCATGACAGCTGAAAATCCATCCTCAGTTTGCTCATCTAGATTTATGTTTCTGTTTTCAATGAGTTTTTTCAAAGCCTCTATGTCATTCGCGCGAGTGGCAAATAACAAAGCTGAAAATCTAGAAGCATTGCTTGATTTAACAACCTTTCCGACTTTAATAATATCCAAAACAGCTTTCTGATATTCTTTAGTCCAATGAATAGAAATTGCTGTTGAAGTTGCACAATGACCGGACGAGTTTACTATCCCCAAATCAGCTCCTGATGATACTAAAACTCTTAGACACTTCTCATGTTTATACCTTGCGCAAATCATCAACGCCGTGTCACCAAATTTTGTTTGTGAGTCCAAGTTACAGTTACCATTAATCAAACATTGAAGAATGTTGCATAATCCGAGCCGTGCAGCCATGTGAATAGGGTGTAGATTGGTTTCTTCAGTAGTTTCAAGTGCTAATTCTGTATCAACCCCATTGTTCATAAGTATATTCAATGCTCTTTCATTGTTGCAAATGATGGTGTGGTGCAGGAGAGTTCTTCCAATGTGAAAACTATTAGGTGAGAGGTAATGGAGAAGCATATTGAGTATAGTGCCAGTGGATTCAAAATATTCTACAGCACACCATGTGATTGGGTAAGGCTCGGCTAGTCCGACACCAACACGAAATTCTTCTCCTGTATCTGTTTCCCAAGACCAAGCTCCTAATTTAACCTTGATATCAAGTCTTACTCCAACCTGCAACAGTAGCTTAACAACACTTATCTGTCTGCTGACCACAGCAGAAAATAATGCATTGCAATCAACATTGGTGTGAAGAAATGGCTTTGAAGATTGAAGCAAAATCCTATCGATTGCATTGATATCCACTCCTTGCTGCAAACAAACCAAAGAAAAAGTAACACTTAGTTGAGCGACGTTCACCTTTAATTTTTTAGAATTAACAATTTTGTCCTTTAAATAATACGTTCAACCATTAGAGAGTACAACATGCAATCATGCTCTCTAATGGTCCTGCTGCATGTATCTGATGTGTATGATGTCCATACACAGCTACCAACTGAACTGACTTAACGGAATAATGAAAAGACCTTTTTGATTGATATATTACAATTTCAAATATAAAACTGTTAAATCTTATGGTTACAATTTCAAAGACAAAATAGTCTATTCACTAACCTTGATGAGTACATCAACAACCTCAACGAATCCTCTGCAACAAGCAGAGACAAGCGCGTGAACTGCAACCCGAGGACGGATCATATTGGACTGCATAAGCAGTTCAGCAAATCTAGCCCGTCCGACATAGCTTGATTCGAGTAAAGCCTCTTCACATGCAAGCTGTGAAGCGCCACCTTTGATAAGAACTTCCAATACATTAAGATGACCTTCTCTAACCGCTGCTGTCGTAGCATAGCCACGGAACAATCTGACATTCACATTAGCTCCCACATTCTATCACATCAAAATATCAAAACACATTCAATAACCAAATTAAAACCGTATATTACTTCATCAATTCAGAATTCTCATGATTCAAATTCGTTTATCAAAACCACATACCATTAGTTTACGAAGGAGATTCATGTTTCCGGAATATGCAGCCAAAAACAGAGGAGTAACTTCAGTTTTGAACTCCTCATAGACCGAGTTAACTCGATGAGGCGACTCATCATGAAGCGAAATCTCCGTCGTTTTGGACTTCAACATCACGGTTCCGATAAAGTTAACATCCACAGATGATGAATTGGCTATACATTCCATGGCAGTATCAGTGTCACCATGATGAGCAGCATCTACAAGAAGCTGTGACATTTCTGTTTCGAAATCAATTGGAAAAACCTGTTTCCTCAACGCTGAACCAGAATTCACCATCACCATTTTCACAACAATCTATGAAACTTAGAGAGAGAGAGAGAGGAGGGAAATGGGGCTTAATGATGATGTTTAATTATATACTGTATTAAAATTTGTTTTATTTTAGGAAAGTATTTTGTTTTTGGTAACCAAGATTAATTTTAATTTAAAAGATTGTAAATTGAGTTGTCTAAAGTGGTAGCATTTGTACTCTTCAAAATAAAAGCTAGTGACGGCCTTATTCCATATGGCCTGCCCTATGTATTTCTAGTCAAAGTAACTGTTACATTTGATATATTTTTTTTTTTTTTTAATTTCTAGTGTCTGACATTTCAGTCAGATATATACTCCATATGATAAGAAATTAGATAAGAATATATGATATTCAAATGATAAATTTTATCATATCATATGTTGGATGCTTATATGATAAGAAATACAATATCATTATTTTATTATTTTATGTGTTTGATACAAACTTAATAGTTAGATAATAAGTTATGTATTATATTCAAGGTACAAAATTTTTTTTGTGAAATAATTATATATATTTTCTAATTTTCTATAATTATTTTTAATATTTATAAATTTATTTAATAAAAGTATTAAAAAACATTAAGCTTAATTACAATTTTAATCTCTTCATTTTAATCTATATGAAAATAGTCTATTTTATTTCATATTCAAACAATTTTGATCTCTCATATTTTTGCAATTAAAATTAACGATATGTTAATTTTCAAATGACATGACATTTGTGAAATTTAAATATAAAAAATGGACTTGATATAATTTAAAAATTAACCTTTCAATATTTAATTTTTTAATTTATATCTTATGAGATAATCACTAAATTATTTTCATATCTTATCTTATTGATATTAGAGAAGTTAACTTCAAGCAGCCGAATTCAAAGGAGATTAGAGGATTGAAGGCTCCTTTTGTTTGTTCGAGGAAGTAAAAGATGTGATTTGGAGCGATTCGATGGATAAGAGTTCAGAGGAGATTAGAGGATTGAAGGCTCCTTTTGTTTGTTCGAGGAAGTAAAAGATGTGACTTGGAGCGATTCGATGGATACGAGTCCAGGCTCAAATGATTTCAATTTCAATTTCTTTAAAGTTTTTAAGGAGATTCTTAAGAAAGACACCATGAGATTTGTGAATGAATTCTATTAGAGTGCCAAGGTTCCTAATTACAACATCGTTTTTAGGTTTGATTTCAAAGAAAGACAACCTTCAGTCAGCGGAAGAATACATACCTATTTGTTTGATTGGAAGTTTGAAGAAGATGATGAATGGTTTGATCTCTAAGTCACAATCGGTTTTTTTGGCTCAAAGGCACGACATCGCATTTTCCAACATGGTCTCGTAGGAAATTGTGATGTCCTCAATATGTTTAGTACGAGAATGTAAATTGAATTTTTGATACATACTGAATCGAGAGTATTGAAAAAATCACATTTAAGTTATGTATCGACTCATCGTCACTTGGAGTCGATACAAAATGGACATAGAGTTGTGAAAGGCTAAAGCTTGAGCTATGTATAAGCTCATTTGTGGCTTGAGCCGCTACATACTAAACATGAAAGTTAAAAAAAAAGACTTAAGCTAAGTATGAAATCATAACCTCCATGTATCGACTCCAAACCTCTATGCATCAATACATACTGAACAGAGACAAAAAATTTGAAAAATAACGACATTTGGTAGACTTAAGATGCATTTAGTTAAGGCATACACTGTGGACTTAAAGAAAGTCATGTAAAATTTGACATGTTTCATGCAAGTTAGATAGATAACATGCTCAATCTTTAATAACAACAAAAATACTTCAAATATAAAGAATCAATAGCATGAGATACATATGATGATGAATAAAAAAGTATTATATCAATATAAACATATGAATTGAAAAATTCAAGGGTTATCAATGAAATTTTTGGAAATGAACAATCATGTATTGTATCAAACATCAAGTATATCACCCATTTGAAACATAAACATGCAATCCAAAATCAAGAGACATAGATAAATTATACAAAATACAAAAATTTAAGAACGAAGAGATAAGTGAAATGATATTACCTTATAGGATGAGAGACGGAGGATGCACTCATTTGAAAATAAACTTTTGAACGAAAGTTGAAACAAATGTAAAGTGCATGCAATCATAATATTTAGGCAAGATTTGAGATATCGAGAATGCTCAATTCCCGAAGAATATTGAAAAATGACTTACTGGCAATAGGTTTTGTGAAAAGATCTCCATGTTGATTTTTGTTATCAACATGCTCAAAGACGACATCACATTTTCCAACATGGTCTCGTAGGAAATGGTGACGTATCTCAATATGTTTAGTACGAGAATGTAACACTGGATTTTTAGTTAGGCTAATCACACTAGTATTATCGCACTAGGATTATCGCACATTATCAGAATACATTGAAGTTTAATATCGAAGTCAAGTAGTTATTGTTTGAGACAAATAATTTGAACACAATAACTACCGGCTGTAACATATTCCTCCTTGAAAGTTGGCAAGGAAACAGAGACTTGCTTTTTGCTATGCCAACTAACTAAGGAGTTTGAAAACAAGTGGCAAGTTCAACTGGTACTTTTCCTATCTGATTTGCAACCGTCAAAATCAGAATCAGAATAACCAACCAAACTACAATCAATATCTTTGAAAAAACAAATCCCATACTTATATGTACCATGTAGGTATCTAAGGATGCATTTTACAGCTTTTAAATGTGATTCCTTATGAGCAGATTGATACCGAACGCACATGCACACACTAAACATTATGTCAGGCCTAAATGCAGTAAGATATATAAGAGATATGATCATAACTCTATACATTTTGATGTTAACATCCTTACCATTTTCATATCTATCCAAGTTTTCGTTAGTGGGAATTGGAGTGTCAATTGACTTTGCGTCTGCCATTCCAAAGCGTTTAAGCAGCTCGTGGCAGTATTTTGTTTGACACACAAATGTCCCTTCTTTAAGCTGCTTAATTTGAAATCCGAGGAAGTAATTAAACTCACCCAATAGATTCATCTCAAATTCACCATGCATTGGCTTTGAAAACTTTTTAATTGATTGCATGTCAGTAGAACCAAATATTATATCATCAACATAAATATGAACTAGAAGAAGATGTTTTACTTGACGTTTAATGAAAAGTGTCATATTAACCTTTCCTTTAGAGAATCCTTGATCAAGTAAGAACTTTCAAAGTCGCTCATACCAAGCCATGGGTGCTTGTTTGAGACTATACAAAGCTCGTTTTAGTTTAAATACATGATTAGGATACTCATGATTTTCAAAACTGGGAGGTTGTTAAACATATATTGCCTCATTTATGAAACCATTAAGGAAAACACTATTTACGCCCATTTGAAATAATTTGATATCTTTAAAGCATGCAAATGTTAGTTAAATGTGTATAGCCTCGAGGCGGACAACTGAAGTATAAGTGTCCTCATAATCAATGCTCTTCTTTTGGTTATATCCTTGAGCCACTAGCCCGACATTGTTTCTAGTTATCACTCTATTTTCGTCTAGTTTATTTCTAAAAGCCCACTTAGTGCCAATAACTTGATGATCTCGTGGAGGTGGGACAATGTCCCACACATTATTTCTTTTAAATTGATTTAGCTCATCTTGCATGGCCATAAGCTAATGCTTAGCAATCGAGGCATATTTTGCGTTTTTAGGTTCAACTTGTGACACAAATGCAAAGTGATAACAAAAATAATTTATCTTAGAGTGTGTAGTTACGCCTTTGGTGATATCTCGAAGAATGTTTTCGATTAGTGCTGAAATGGTAAAGCGGCAAGCAAAAATTAAGTTTGGAAGAATTTCAGGATTTATCGTCTCCACAGGGATTGGTGCGACATCAAATGTCGTTCAACAGACTCTATGTTTTTAAGATTGTGTTTGTCGGTGTTGCTTGAAAGTAAAGTATAAAGAAGGAATAAGTAAACTAAAGTATCATCTGAGAGACAAGAGAGCTCGTCAGGATTGAATTTCATTCACTGCTCAAACATGTATAGCTATTAATCAGTTATGCACAACCTAAAACATTCATCAATATCATCATGTATCACTCACATCAGCGTCCATGTCTGAAACGCCAACGAGAGATCTACTGTATTGTTTAATCGACGACCTCTCATCCTATTAAACAACATATCGCATTAAGATTCGATACTCACGTGAATGTTAAATCTAAATCTATGTCTAGAGTTTAGCGTCTAACAAATGTTCATCCTAGATCCAGATCTGAAGAGTATATGTCTATAACGGTTCAAATCAAAGATGAACAGGTAAACAAAGATGACATCGATTTATATTTATGAAATAGATCGTAAATAACACCATGATTAACAAATATACATACTTTTACAAGTAAACTTACATACAATCCCTAACAAGAGAGATTACACAGAGAAGAAGGAAGAAGAACAAATTTCCCTCGCGATGTCCCAACGATTTCGGCAAATCCAACTCCGGATCTTCAAGATGCCCTCACTCTTGTTATTTCCTAAGCTTCTATCTATTCAAAATCATATTTGATCAAATGGGTGTAAAATGCCCCAAGATATAACTAAAAAATCTATAAAGAAATGAATATATACAAACTAAAATTTTTACAACTCGCCTAGCGAGCTCACTTTATTGCACGTCAATCAATCAAAAATGCATCAAACCACCTTAGAAAAATATCTACATTCGCAAGACCTCATCTAGAGAACATGGCAAGGTTTTGGTTCTTCCTCTACAGTTTTGTCCACGCCTTCAGCTTGCTTTCCGTTCGCCTAGCGAGCTCGCTTTCAGTTTGCCTAGCGACCATGACAGAAAAATCAGCTCTTGTTTTGACTGTAACTTAAGAACCATAACAATAATTTATGCACGGTTGGAAGCGTCATAAATCTTATTCAATGCTCTATAAGACAACGAATAAATATCATTACTTGAATACCTACAAAAATGAGATAAAAACAATCAAACTCAATGATATTTACATGATAATGTAATATATACATTATAACATAAACTATACCAAATATACACTGAATTTGAAGTTTATTGGTATAAAAATAATGAATAAAGCCAATGAGTGCTAATTATTCACAATGAAAATCACAATAATTTTAGCACTCATCAATTAGATGGTCCCTGGAAGTTCTCCAAGCTAAGGGAATATTATCCACTTTAGTTGCACTCTCATCCTTCTCCTTTTTAAGAATCGCTATCTTCCTCCTCCTCCTCCTCCTCCTCCTCCTCCTCCTCAGGTTTCACCATTTTAGGTTGATCAATTCATTTTTCTGTGTCTTTGAGTATGTCTTCTAAAGATACACAAACATAATGAAAATAAAACCTTTCCCAACATTTCTAGGATAAGATTCATCAAAAATAATGTGCACAGACTCCTCAAAAGTAAGTAACCTTTTATTATACACTCTGTAAGCTTTGCTTGACTGAGAGTATCCAAAAAAGATACCTTTGTTATCTTTTTCGTCAAACTTTCCAAGGTTGTTCTTACCATTATTTAATACAAAACATTTGCATTTGAATACACGAAGATGTGATAAACTTGGTTTTCTACCTTTTAAAAGTTCATAAGGTGTTTTTTTTAAAATAGGACGTATAAGTATCCTATTTAAAACATATCACGTCGTGCTAATAGCATCGGGCTAAAAATATTTTGGTAGACTACTCTCGTTGATCATAGTTCTTGCTAACTCCTTTAAAATTCCGATTTTACGCTCCACAACACTATTTTGTTATGGAGTTCTAGAAGTGGAAAATGTTGTTGCACTTGGACAACCATTGAAATACACCTTTAGCAACCAATTATCTCCTAAATTTGCATTTAGAAAGTCTTTCTTATAACAATAGTGACAAGTCAAGTGGTGATAAGAGTGACTTTCTCTATTTTATTCCCTTACAACAAAATTGTACTTCTTGTACGGTACATTTAAATATCTTTTAAATTTTGTAGGATTAATAACAAAAGTGACTTTTGGTTCTAAAGCCTTGTTCAATTTGGATTTTAGAGTAATAACCTCTTTTTTCCAAATGTAACAAGTTTCACAACCAAACCAAGAAGATATCTCATCCTCAACATCAACTTTTGAAGCATCTAACATGGTTTGCTTATGAGCTTCCATTTGTTTCTCAATTTCTAAAACTTTAGCTTCTAAGTATGAAAATATTCTTTTATTTGAAAGTCAACCTTTTAAAATTATCTATAGCTTCACCATATAGATTTTCAAAAGCAATTTGTAATTCAGAATAAGACATTTCATCAATATGTTCATTTTTAGAATGACTATTATTTTTTTTCTTATAATGATGGGCATGAGGCAAATTTTTTGCCACTTCATCACTTTCACTTGAGCTACCTTCACTTGAGTATTCACTATCACTTCCCAAGCTATGTATGATCTTCTATGCTTGCTAGACTTCTTATATTGACCCTTTCCTTAATCCTTCTTAAGTAATGGACAACTCAACTTATAATAACCAACTTTTCCACAATTAAAACATGAACCTTTAGACTTTTTCTTCTTATTCTCGCCTTGCTTTAAAGATGTGAGATATTAGATCGAACTCTAGTATGATCGAAGGGTAACTTCTAGTTCGATAGGAATTAAGCATGAGGTCGAAGTCTGTTCGTATGCTACTGTCGAAGTTTATGTGTAGTTGTTGAATGTATGAAGAAAAGGTTGAAGATGATGAGAAAATTCTTTGTATTTTCTTGGTTTCAATACTTAGAAATGATGCATGAATGCATATTTATATGTATGCATGTATGTAAAAAAACAAACAAAACAAATTTTCATTCAAAAATTACAAGTTATGTAAAATAGAACATAATTTAGAGCTACATAGACTCTATGTATCAATACAAGTGAGGCAGAACTAGTTGTTTACAAAAACACTTCAGCATGAGCCGGTACATAACACAAATAAGTCATTACATATCCAGTATGTATTGACTCAAGCCTCCTATGTATCAGTACAAGTGAGGCATAAATAGTTGTTTACAAAAATACTTCAGCATGAGTCGCTACATAACACGAATGAGTCGCTACATACGCTGTATGTATTGACATAAGCCTCATATGTGGCGCTACATAGTAGGCATGAATTTTTGTTTTAAAATCCTACACTATGTATTGCCTCATAGGCTTAATGTACCAACTCATAAACTTATTTTTATGAAAATTCATAATTTTGACTTGTAATGGCTTATCTAACCCGATTTTAAGTGTCCTAATATGATAATGCACAGACATAGACAATAAGATCCAATATACACAAATACTAAGTGTCATAATTTTTACATAATTCAAAACATATATAAGAGGATAATGTACTCACAAAAGGCCTCCTTTTTAAAGTCGACTTTGAGAAAGCCTTTGACGAGGTCTTTGGGAGTATCTCCATTCTATTTTGAAGAAATCGGGGTTTGGAAATTCTTGGATCAGTGGATGGAAGCGCTAGTTTTCTCAAGCTCGATGTCGGTCCTTGTGAATGGGAATCCCACCAAGGACTTTGCTATTGAAAGGGGTCTTCACCAAGTAGACACACTTTCTCCTTTCCTTTTTTTGTTGGCGGTGGAATGCCTTGCATGTCTTGTTTCTAACGCGTCTTCTCAAGGTCATTCTTAGGGTTGTAAGTTCAATATTGACTTGAAGTTTGAATTGCTCCAATTCGCGGATGGCATGGTTGTTATTACTGGTGGCTCTTTAGAAAATTTTGGAGTATCAAAGCTATTTTAAGGGTGTTTGAAATGACTTGCAAGATGAGTGTAAATTATAATTAAAGAAACTTATTTGGAGTTAACATTGTTGCTTCATATTTGCATGCGACCTCCTTGTTCTTAGCTTGGGAAATAAGATCTTTTCCTTTTAATTTTCTTGTTAATTTCCTATAGAATAGGCTTTGATTTTGCTATATGTCAAAATGGTGGAGAAATGTGTGATGCATTTTTGACCAAAATCTGTTATGTTTTGAAACCTTATTAGGCATTGGTTTTATAAATGAAACCAAATGTGTATGAAAGCTAAGTTATAGTGCTACGTGACTTGAAAACTTTGTAATTCCGTGCTATATTTTTTTAAATTTATATCACATTATAAATGCAAAATGTACTCAGAACCATGATAATTAGGACACCAATTACCGTAAATAAGACAGAGTCTCGTAGACTATACTTCTTTAGACTGACTCACATCTAAAGAATGGACTAGGGCAATTTAAACATATTATATTTATACAACGATATGAATTTGGTAAAGGAAGGTAGGATTAATTAGGTTAATTTATTAATTTATTCCAATCTCTTAAGCCCGTGGAATTACGCTCGACAGCAGTTGAGGAGAATATATTATATAGTATTCTATTTATCTCTATTGATGAAGTTAAATATGATCTTAAGATACATAATATTTATTAAGATTATGGTGTCATCCTATGATAGCTTCGTTGGGAACTCACAACCTATTTATTTGAAAATAAAAATAATTAAATGGGTAGGACGTAGAGAGATGTAGTCTCACCTATTTAATTATTTTTATTTTTAGATGAGCAGGTTAGTAAAGTTAAGGGCGAGAGGAAAGTTGTTTAGAAGATTTCTTGTTTATCTATTTTATGAATTAGAATCGTGTCAGATTTTGTGTTTTGTACTAATCGAATAGTATTTTATATTGATTTTTGGTCATGTATATGGTACCTTTTTAGTTATTGCTCTTTATACCATGTTTGTTTGAGTTATATCTATAAGTCATATATGTGTATTAAACCTATTATAATGTAACAAAAATGTTATTTCTACAACAAAATCATACACCTACACTGTATTTTACTGTTCATCTATACGGTGAACAGTAAAATATTATAATAATATTTTTTTAAATAAAAAATAAAAGAATTATTATTTTAATTTTATTAATTTTTAAGGAAAGTGATTTCGTTCACGATTCAGTCTGGATCCATTCGACATTGAAGCATTATCTAACAATCTTAAAAGTATTTGTATCATGGATTCTGACGCTGTTGTTTCAAGCATCAAGGTTATGAATCAGGATCTTGTCAAATTGGATCGCTTCGATGGAAACAACTTTACCAGATGGAA
Organism: Lathyrus sativus; assembly: GCA_963859935.3. Taxonomy (NCBI): domain Eukaryota; kingdom Viridiplantae; phylum Streptophyta; class Magnoliopsida; order Fabales; family Fabaceae; genus Lathyrus; species Lathyrus sativus. The sequence continues at coordinate 493,269,009 of OZ012739.1, read as the reverse complement.
AGACAAGATGACATTCCTGCTTACTGCACTCAAGGTTCACTACGTCTTGAATCCTGATCTGACACCAATTCCAGAACCAACTGAAGATGATTCTGACGAACTCAAGAAGAAGCGCATGCTGTGAAGGGAGGACGAATTACTATGTCGTGGACATATTCTGAACACGCTGTCTGACCGCCTATACGACCTATACACGGACAATCCGTCCGCTAGAGACATATGAAATTCACTGGAGTTTAAATTCAAAGCCGAAGAAGAAGGTACGAAGAAGTTCTTAATTTCTAAATACTTTGATTTTAAATTTATAGATTCCAAGCCCATACTTCCCCAAGTGCACGAATTGCAAGTCCTAGTGAACAAAATCAAAGCGGTGAAAATAGACATTCCTGAAACCTTTCAAGTTGGTGCAATCATTGCTAAGTTAACAAGTTCGTGGAAAGGCTATAAAAAGAAACTGTTGCACAGTTCTGATGACTTTTCCTTGGAGAAAATCCAGAAACATCTTCGAATTGAGGAGGAATCGAAGGAGAGGGAAAAATCAGAATCAGCGGGTCTTTCCAAAGCCAATGTTGTGACCAAAAAGGAAAAGAAAAAACATGATGTCAAGAAAAGTCACATCGCACCAAAAAGGGAACATACCAAGTTCAAGAACTTTGGTGGTCCAAAGGGTCTGAAAAATGGATGCTTTGTATGTGGAAAACCTGGACATTATGCTCGAGATTGCAGGCAAAATAAATCAAAAAAGGAGATCAATGCAGTAAATGCTAATGATGATATAATTGCTACTGTGAGCGAAATTATGGCAATCAAAGGCAAAGTCCAAGGCTGGTGGTATGATACATGTGCCACGGTTCATGTCTCATATGACAGGGCTGCATTCAAAACATATTCTGAGACAAATGATGGACAAGAAGTACAAATGAGAAATGAAGTACGATCCAAAGTTGTTGGAACCGGAACGGTCGAACTCAACTTCACTTCTGGAAAGAAAGTTACTCTTGTTAATGTGCTTCATGTCCCAGACATGAATAGGAATCTTGTTAGTGGGGATTTATTGGGAAAACCGGGTATTAAATCTGTGTATGAATTGGGCAAACTTATTTTGACCTGTAATGGTGTGTTTGTTGGAAAAGGATATTCCGCTGAAGGAATGATCAAACTATGTATTACTGATAACATGATTAATGAAATTTCTAATTCTGCTTACATGCTTGATTCAGTTACTTTATGGCACAATAGACTAGCACATATTGGTATTAGTTCAATGAAGAGACTAATCAAATTTGGCTTGATATCATGTAATATCAATGATTTCAATAAATGTGAATTATGTGTTAAATAAAAAATGATTAAGAAACCTTTCAAAAGTGTTGAAAGAAATACAAATATGCTTGATCTTGTACATTCAGATTTGTGCGAATTTAATGGCATGTTGACTCGTGGGGGAAATAGACATTTCATTACATTTATTGATGATTGTTCTAGATACACTTATGTATATCTCTTAAAGTATAAAGATGAGGCTTTTAATGCCTTTAAGAGTTATAAAGCAGAAGTGGAAAATCAATTAAGTAGAAGTATAAAAGTCCTTAGGAGTGATAGGGGCGGTGAATACTTTTCTACTGAATTTGATGCATTTTGTGAAGAACATGGTATAATACATGAATGTTCGGCACCTAGAACACCACAACAAAATGGCATAGCCAAAAGAAAGAATCGAACATATCAAGAAATGATGAATGCCATGTTATTGCATTCCGAACTACCTTTCAATTTGTGGGGCGAAGCCTTATTATCCGCTTGTCACATAATAAATAGAATTCCCTTAAAGAAAACTAGAATTTCTCCATATGAGGTATGGAAGGGCATGACACCAAATATTGGCTATTTTAAGGTGTGGGGGTGTGTGGCATATTACAAAAACATGGATCCTAAGAGAACCAAGTTGGGGCCTCGAGGGATAAGATGTGCCTTTGTAGGATATGCACAAAATAGCAAAGCATATAGACTTTTAAATTTAGAGTCTAATATTATTGTTGAATCCCGGGATGTAGAATTCTTTGAAAAACTTATCACTAAGGATAAAGAATCAGAGTCGGCCATAAATAAAGAATCTCGTGAAAAAGACTCTTCTCGGATTGTAGAAATACAACCTGAAGGCACATCTCGAATCATTGAACCACAACCCGAACCTAGGATAAGCAAAAGAGTCTGGAAAATAAAGAACCTAGGACCAGACGAAATTGATTCTCAATCCATTTCATTTTATCTGGTTGAAGGAAATAGTACAAATTTTATTAAAAGCATTCCGATAATTCTTCAAGTAGGGGAAGATCCTAAAACTTATAAGGAAGCAATAGCTTCAAGAGACTCCTCCTTTTGGAAAGATGCTATCCGAGATGAAATGGATTCAATTATGTCCAACCACACTTGGGAACTTGTTGATTTACCAAAGGGATCAAGACCCATTGGATGCAAGTGAGTGTTTAAAAAGAAATATCATAGTGATGGTACATTAAACACTTATAAAGCAAGATTAGTGGCAAAAGGATTTAGACAAAAGGAAGGTATAGATTATTTTGACACTTATGCACCTGTAGCAAGAACAACCACTATAAGGTTGTTATTTGCTTTAGCATCTTTGAATGATCTGATTGTTCATCAAATGGATGTTAAAACAACATTCCTAAATGGAGACCTCGATGAGGAAATCTACATGGAACAACCAGAAGGATACGTCCTTCCTGGAAATGAACAAAGGGTGTGCAAACTTGTCAAATCTCTATATGGCTTAAAACAAGCACCAAAACAATGGCATCAAAAGTTTGATTCTACGATAATGTCAAATGGATTTATTCCTAATTCTTGTGACAAGTGTTTATATACAAAAGTGTATAATAACACTGTAATATTTTTGTGACTTTATGTTGATGACATGCTAATAATTAGCAATAAACTTAATGGAATTTTAGAAACAAAAAGGTTTCTAACTTCCACTTTCAAGATGAAAGATCTTGGACTTGTTGACAGAATTTTAGGAATAAAAGTTAAGCAAAATAGTGGAGGTTATGAACTTAATCAAACACATTATATTGAGAAAATGCTTGATAAGTTCAAACACCTGAAATTCAAGGAAGTAACTACTCCATTTGATCATGTAATCAAACTTGAAAAGAATGATGGAAGAGCAGTGGCTCAATTAAAATATGCAAGTGCGATTGGATGTCTTATGTACTTAATGCAATGTACTAGACCCGATATATCGTTTGCAGTTAGTAAAATGAGTAGATTTACTAGTAATCCAAGTAATGAACATTGGAAGGCAATCACGAGGATATTTGGTTATTTGTTGAAAACCAAAGATCTTGGCCTTCATTATGGTAGGTTTCCTGCTATATTAGAAGGATATACCGATGCAAGTTGGATCTCTAATGTGGGAGATCATAAATCTACAACTGGGTGGATATTTACACTAGCTGGAGGAGCAATTTCTTGGAAGAGCAAGAAACAAACATGCATTACTCTTTCGACCATGGAATCAGAGTTCGTGGCTCTCGCTTCCGCTAGTCAAGAGGCAGAGTGGTTGAGGGATCTTCTTTTGGAAATTCCATTGGCTAAAGACAATGTTTCAAAAGTAATGATACACTGCGATAGTCAGGCCACTTTGGCAAGAGCATTTAGCAAAGTGTATAATGGAAAGTCTAGACATATAGGACTTAGACATTCGTTCGTGAGAAAACTGATTAAGGATGGATCATTTCACTTACGTATATACGAACAAGCTATAATTTGGCTGATCCGTTTACTAAGCCACTGGCCAGAGACTTAGTAAAAACAACCTCGAGAGGTATGGGGTTGAAACTTCTTGAGTAAGAGTTCCGACAACGGCGGCAACCCAATCTTAAGTTAACAGAACATTAACTTTAAGATTTTCAATGGGTAATAACAAGTCGTTGATTTGGATAATTGTCTAACATTTCATAATTATGTTGACATTAGAAATGAGGGTTGAGTTTTATTTTAAACTCTTAATGAAGTTCAATACCGAGGGTACGTATCCATTGGAAACAGATACTATATGAACTTCACCTATGTGAATTCTGAGATGGCGTCGTCTCAAAGTGAGAGTTGGAGTTTCTCTCATAAAAAATTCATGAAACAGGATAGCACATGGCCATAAATAAGTGCTAAGCGAGTTATGCAGAGGAAGAATCTTTAAGGAGTGTGTGTAAGCTAACACCGGTCTATTCATATGGATTCATGGTTTAAAAGCATTGCTACCTAATGTTCCGATTAAACCTTGTGTTATCCTTACTAAGGTTAAGTTTAAAATCGAAAGATACTTAACTGTATTAATACTTCTTATGTCTCATTTCTGGAATTATTATTTTGTCATTATTAGAACAAGTGGGGGATTGTTGGAAATAATGAAGATTTATTTCCATTAAAATTGTTCCAAAATGACAAAGTGGGTGATATAGTTAATTGAGAATAAATGCTTAGTCCCACATTGGAAGTGGAGTAAAATTAAATAGCATTTATAAGGTCCTTGGAACAATGTAATTTCCAAAGGAGCCAAAGAGGATAAAGTGCTACATAGTCATATGTGGTGGTGCCAAAACTTATGTCACTTGTCTCATACAAAACACCCCTCGCCGGTGTCGCCACCGGCGACACCGGATCCGAGGGCGTGGGCGTAGAGGCGCTAGTGGCGGCTTGTAGATGGTACTTGAGCACTTTATCCTCTTCTATATAATTCCAAACGTTTTCCTTGCATTCGGAAACTTCACCAGTCTTGTGCAGTTTCGAGGAAAAGGCTGACTTATCCTGGGTATTCAGGTCGTTCCAACTCTAAGACAATTTGAGAGTGTGCTTGAAATACTTTTAAGGAAAGTGATTTCGTTCACGATTCAGTCTGGATCCATTCGACATTGAAGCATTATCTAACATAAGTCATATATGTGTATTAAACCTATTATAATGTAACAAAAATGTTATTTCTACAACAAAATCATACACCTACACTGTATTTTACTGTTCATGTATTATAAATATTAATTTTTATTTATTAAAAAAATAAAAATACTGTTCACTGTTTAAATACGATGAACAGTGTTTGATGTATGTATTTGGTGTAAGAAATGAGTGTAGGAATAACATAGCTCTATAATGTAATACTATGAACCTTATATGGTGTGATTTACTATATTCTATTTATGATATTCTAAATACATACTTGATGGTGTTATAAAGAATATAATAATAATAATAATAATAATAATAATAATAATAATAATAATAATAATAATAATAATAATAATAATAATAATTATTATTATTATTATTATTATTATTATTATTATTTTTGTCTTTTATTTATATAATTTTTTAATATATGTTAAATAACAAAGTATTTATTACTTTTTTTAAATTTATTAAATAATTAATGTATTTGATCTATATTATAAGTCAGATACATTAATTATTTAATAAATTTTAAAAATATTATAATTTAGAAGAGATCGAAAATAGTAATTTAGAAAAATAGTAGTATTATCATTAAATTAATAATGCTATAGGTAACTATTACAACTATTAATTTGGTGAATTTTGCTATCAATAATTGTAGTTTATAGATTAGATTATCAAAAGTGGTAAAATGATGAACAATATTAAGAAAAAAATGTTATACGTCACTATTGTAGATATTTCCAATGCAAGCAGAATCACTTTCCTCCAATGGAAGGTTAATACAATTAATTACCATCAAATTAATGTGAGTCCGGATTTGGCCTGCATATGGTTTTAGCCCAAAGCAAAGATGTTGGAAATTAAATTTAGTATAATGTTCATTTTAATACTTGATAATGTCTCCCTCTTTCTTTGATCAAGATATTATACTGAGAAATGTTCCACATGGCTAACAAAATTTAGACACTGAACTCACTCATGTCTGCTTCTTTGGCAATTTTATTTTTCACCAAAACTGTTACAGCTAAATTATTTAAGAAAAGAAGCTTTTGAATGAATAAAGAAATGGTTAAATATATAACATTATGTAATATAGATAAATTTCGGTTTATCTCTCTATAACTTTTTTTTAATAGATTTTTTTCTTTAATATATATATTTTTTAATTTTATCCCAAATTTGCAATTTAAACATTGAATCTAGAGTAAACAAAAAATAACTTTGAAGTTTAGGAAATAAAAAACATAGAATTTTAATATTTTAAGAGAAGATTCAAACTTTTTTTTTATTGAGGATAGGGCTGGAAATGAGTCGAGTCGAGTCGAACTCACCTCAGCTCGGCTCGACTCGTTAAGAATTGTTCAAATTCGAGTTCGAGTTCGAGTTTGACACGAACTTTTTTTTAAGCTCAAACTCGACTCGTTATAAGTTCACGAACAGTTCGGTTCGACTCGTTAGGTTCATCTCATTAGGTTCAGCTCACATGGTTCACGAACTTAAAAACTATTTTTTTAAATATATATTTTTTAGTATATTTGACCTTTTAAATAAATATATATATTTTAAATAAAATATTAAAATAAAATAAAAGTTATCATATTGAAATTTAACTTTATCTTCGAAATCTACTAATTCAAAACCTACACAACTTTCAAGAGATACATTTGAGAGTCTAATTCAAAAACTACTAAATTGAAGATTAAATTTGTCTAAGATTTGAAGTAAATATTTAAACCTAATCTTAAAGACAGTATAATTCTTTTCATATGTAATCGAGTTGACTCATGAACCTAACGAGTCGAACTATGTATAGTTCAAGTTCAGCTCATTTAGTTAACGAACTTAATTTTTCGCTCATACTCAACTCATTTGGTTCATGAACCTAGTTCAACGATTTAATTGTCGAGTCGAATTCCGAACTATCTTCGAGTTGGTTTGGTTCATTGCCAGCCCTAATTGAGGATAAACTCGTCTCAAGTTAATTTATCTATAAAAGGGATATTGATAGTAAATATACATGTTTAAATTAGTTTCACATCACTTAATTTTGCAAAGAATTGAGAATCTAAAGTTATATAATAGATTTTAAATCTTTAGTATATGAACTCACACTTGAGGGGCAGATTATTGAGAAATAAGTGTGAGTTCTCAGTCTCACATTGCTTAAAAAAAATAGCGGTTAAGCACTTTATAAGTGAGAGGACTCTTACACCTATCACCTTAAGATTTTGGATGAATATGTGGTGTCTCTCACACTTGTTTGAGCGAGTCTTTGACCTTTAGGTGACTGTATGACTCAATGTGAATATTTCTCTCTCGAGATGACCCATCCGATGTCAAATAGTATATTCATCCAAGTCTCACATCAGGTAATAGGAAGAAAATAGAATTTGAAAGATTTGTAATTTTTCTGTTCAAAAATTGTAATTGAGAGTGTTTGCAATTTTTTCATTCAAAAATTGTAATTAAGAGTGGGTATACAATTTTTCTGTGCAAAAATTGTAATTTTGTGGGTTTGCAATTTTCTCCTTAAAAGTTGCAATTATACGAGAGAGTTTGTAATTTTGAACTTGTAAAAAAATTACAAGTTTAATTGTGATTTTTTGAGTTTTATTTTTGAATTTTTTGCTTTTTTTTTTCTTTTTGTGGGTATGCTTCCACATGCGTAGAAATTTATTTTGTTTTATTTTGTTATTTTCCTAACAAGAACTAGATTTGACAGCTTCAATTACAATCCACATGGCTTTGGCTAAATTCTTGTGAATGTTTTTAGTACGTCGGTTAAAAAGCTTTGAGAGAAACTTATATTAAAGAAAGAGTATTTCAAATTAGTTGTTGTTGAATGAGCAATTCCATAGCTTGCATATGGATGAAATGCTAAAATATATGATAATTTAAGTGTCTGCAATGGTGTTGTTTATGAATTAGAAACTTTTAAAGTCAAAATTGAGTTTTTAAAAGGAAAAATAGATATATAATAGATAGAAGAAAAAAATTAAGGAAGACCCAATAAAATACAAGAATAGAGTCAGATGACACAAAGAATGTCAAACAAAAAATAAAAAGACAAAAAAACAAAAGACGAGGGAAAATAAAAAATCTAAACAAGCGTGGAGAAACACCCAAAAAAATATCACCTCCTGTACTAGGCATGAAAACCACAAACTGTCGCCAACAGAATGCCAATGAGTTTCAACTGTCGGTTGATGATGAAGATAAAACTTGGAGACTTATATGGTTTATTCCTTCTTTATGTGAGTGTTGCACCCTAAAATTTGACCAACCGGTTCTCATATCCGGTTTATGGTTCGACGCATTTCGCATTCGCATCCGCATACCGCATACAGTGCATTTGTCCAGTCATGTTGATTTTATCGGGATTACAGTCCTGTTTTCACATTTCGGGTATTTCAGACCGGTTCGGATAATCGGAGGTTATTTTGAGAAGTCACGCACTTCCTGGGTGTTTTCAGCTTACGCAGTGATTTTGGAGGTTCTTGGTGTCTGGGTTTACTGTTTGCTTCGATCTGGTCTCGCGCTCTCTTTTATTTTGGTTGATTGCCTTTGTTTGCATTTTTTAGGATTTTATAGCCTTTCAATAGATTTTTAAATAGGTTTATTGGGTTTTAGAATATTATAGATATGAATTTTAGTAGGTTTATATAGATTTTAATAGATTTTTCTGGATATTAAAAAGGTTTTTTTTTATATAGTTTTAATAGATATTAATTGTTTTTAAATAATTTTTAGTTTTAATTTCCTTTTTAGGAACTTCTCTAATCATTTTTAGATAATAGGTTTTAATATAAATCTTTTTTCTAGAGTTTAAGTAGATTTTTAAAATGATTTTAATAAGGAAATTCTTTTACTAAGTTTTTTTTAATAGGATTAATAGAGTTTTCCATTTCTTATTTGTTTAGAAATAAATAGACTTTATAGAGTTTAGTAGTTAATTCTCATTTGTTTGGATTTAATTTGGGTTTAGGATTAAATAGAGATTAATTAGATATTAGTCATTTCCTTTTAATTAGAGTTTAATCATTTTTTTTAATTGGGTTTACTAGCTTTAATTAGGTAGAATAGTCTTAATTTTCAATTTAGGATTTAATTACAGTTTTTAATTTTCGTTAGTCTTAATGGTATTAATTAGGCTTAATCAAATGTTAATCAGTCATTAATCATTAATTAGGCAGAGTTATTAAGTTTGTGGGCCAGATGTCTGTTTCTGGGCCCAATTCCAACTCGCGCCAGGTGGCAATATAAGCCAATGACACGCGTGTGCATGAGGTTCAGCCACTCCATTTTTTCGCCACGTTTTCGTCTCAGAATCTTCCACGTATTCTCCTCTTCCCACCTCATTCCACGTTTCCCTCTACTGCCAACACCCTTCTGCATGTAGCCACACGTGGCCACGCCACCGTCCTCCACCCACACTACCTCTCTGCCACTTGTCTTCACCTCCGTTTCTCTGTCTTGCATGCGCGCCACGCGTGCACCGTTCACCAGCCCTCACCGTCGGCCATGCAAACACCAACCTCACCTCACCGGCAAAATCATACGCGGTGGTTACTCGCCGGAAACCTTTGAATCTCGCCGGAAAACAAAAAAAAACACCAGAATCTTCATCTCTTCCGATCCTGATTCATCATCAATAATCATCAATGTAAAATCGCCAGAAAATCTCCATCAGATTATCACCAGAATCATCAACAATATTCAATGTTCTTCATCCGTTCTTCAAGATTCCCATATCTGTATCAAGAACATCAAGACTCGTCACACATTCTTCAGAACTTCATGAATCCTCAAGAACGCCATGGTGTTCTTCGTGAGCTTTCCAGATCTGTGAAGATCTTCACCAACAACCTCCAACGCATGCGTTCTCCTCCGATTCTCCAGTTCAACATCTCCAACGATCAACACTTTCATCATCGGTAATCTTCGTCACCGTCCAGGTCCATAGATCTACGTTCATCAGAATTCATCCAGGTCCCTTAATCTTCATCATGAACATCAACTATGTTCTTCGTGTTCATCTGTTCCTCCAGCTACTCCATGAATGTTCATCCCCTTTCTTGAATCCGTCCGACGAAGCTTCTCCAGAAATGCTTACAAATCTCCAGATCGCTCAACAACAACAACTTCAAGAATCGTCTACACCTTCAGAAATCATCCGGTAACATCAATCTTCAACGCGTCTTCAAGCATCCTTCATCGCCTCGTCAAACTCAGGATCTTCAAAGAGCTCAAACATCAAGATCTATCCGGTAATGTCGAAATCCTTCACCTTCTCCAGATTTTTTCAAGTATTATCATCGCTGGATCTCCATCAAGAACAGCTCCAAGAACGGCTTCAAGAATCATCCTCCGCATGCAGTGTTTTTCAGCAAATCTTCTTCAAAGATTGTCTTCAAGAACGGATGAATTTCATGATTTGGTTCGTGTTTGAGAGGAGAAGGAAGAGATTGAATCTGGGAGAGGAAGATGAAACGAAGGAGACGAGAGAGAGTTTGGAGAAGAGAGGGAGAACGGCGCGGTGAACAGTTCCTAGGGTTTCAGAAGGGAGTGAGTGGAAGAGGGGATGGATCACGTGGCTGTCTGGTGGATTGGGCCTTGGGCCCAACTTGGTTTCCAATCTGTACACCTCCGTGTTTTACTTTTTCCCCCTCCCTCGTTTTGGCTGTTCTCTTAGTTGGGCTGGGCCCACTCTGTGTACCCCCCGTGTTTCTAATCACGCCCCCCTCCTTATTTTCTTTTGGCTGCTAGTTTTTTATTGGGCTGGGCCTGTTTGTTTTGCTGGCTGTATACCCCTGTGCTGGACCTAAACCCCTCCCCTGCATTTTATTCCTTTAAAATTTTGTATTGTACATTTAGTTGTAATTCTTTAGGAATAGTTTTATATTTTTAGAGTATATTTTAAATACTTAGAATATAATTTTAGGTGTTAATTTCTTTTAGAGAGAATTTAGGAATTAGATATCTTTAGAAGTTTATAGATTTAATTCTTTAGAATATTTCCTATTAGAAATTAATTGCTAATTTTTAGGAGTAGACCTGTATTGTGTGTTGGATTTTTCTCCTATTTTTTGTTTCCATCTGACTTTATTCTCGATTTTATTTCTGGTTGGCCGTGTGACACGATTCAATTGGAGAATGATTTTCGATATCATTTCTCCATCTTGTCTTTGACACGGATATCAACACGCTACCTCTTAGAGTTCGATTTCTCGTATAAATCAAACCATGACGGTCTAAGCGTCACATTGTTCTTGGTTCGAGCGTCATCATCAAAGATCCAGAGAGGAGAAGATTGGAATGGAGCTTGCGCGTATGTCAGGAGCCCAGAGCTGCTTCGTTCATTATCATTGTCGTATTCAAATCTTCAGGCAACCAGCGAGTGTTGTAGGCTGCATCATCAGATACAAAGGAAGTGCCAGCTGAGGAGTTTCTTCTTAGGTTCTTGCATGCGTGTCCCGAGTTCCTTCCCGTTTAGGCGTAAGCCTGCTTCCTCTTTGTTCTCGCCTCATGCGAGCGAATCCCTGTTTCCCTTCTCTTGCCCCCGTGCAATTGAGATTCGTTTTCCCGTCGAACTACGTTAGCTCTGATCTCTCGTGCCCGACGAGAGTACGTAGGCATAGGATGCCGTATCCTAGCGAGCTCCCGTTCTCCCTTTTTCCCTTTTCCCTTTTTTCCAGGTTTTAGCTGTAGTAGGATGAACTACAGCTGCTCTGATTTCTCATATCTAATGAGAATATGTAGGCATAGGATGCGATATCCTAGCGAGCACACTAACAACTAACCTTTTTGTTCTCTCGCTGCTGTGCGATCGAGACTTTCCCGCTGACAACTGATTGTTTCCCTTTTTCTTGCCCTTGCGCATTTGAGACCATACCGTAGTTTTAGTTCCCGTAGGTTCCCGTACCTCTCAAAACAACTTAATCTCTCACTCCTGTGTGAGAACACCCTGTCTAGCCGTAGTTAGCCTAAACTACGTAAGCTCTGATCTTCCATGCTGTGTGGAAGTACGTAGGCACAAGACGCGAAGTCTTGGCGAGCCAATTCCCTGTAGTTTCCCGAAATACGATGACTCTGACTTTCTCTCTTGAGAATACGTAGGCATAGAGTGTGACGCTCTATCGAGTCATTTCCTTCCCGTTTAGATTTAGCAGTCGTAGATAGATTGTTTTGCATTCCTTTAGACAAACCAAGCAAGTGTGGATCCCGTCGAGTACGACGGACGTGAGGGGTGCGAATACCTTCCCCTTGCGTAACCGACTCCCGAATCCAGATTTGGTTGCGATGACCATTCCTTTCCCGTCTTTGCGGTAGGTTTACTTCGAGCGTTTCCTTTCCCTCCGTTGGGATAAATAACGCACGGTGGCGACTCTTCTGTTCAGCTGGCGCCGATTTTCGCAGTAGCGACAGTGAGCATATTAAAATTGTTTTGATATATGAGAAGGAAATCTTGAGTTTTGAGGAAGTTGTTATTTATGAAGAAATAAGATTGGAGAATGAGGATAATACTTTGTCAAACTCAGTGTTGGTAGTTAGAAGAAGGCCTTACGTGAAAACAAACAATGGAATGGGTGTGAGATTTTGAAAATGTGGAAAGCTTGTGCATGTTAAGAATAAGTGTCTTGGTGGAGCAACATTGAAAAAAGACTCTGAGTTAATTGTTAGCAATGTCTGTTGAGACAAATTTGGTTTATGTCATGTATCCTATAAGGTTTTGATGATATCAAAGTATTTAAAGAACAATTAGAATTTCTAACTAGATGGTTCATATGTAAAGAATCCAATTTACTTGATGGAACAAGTTCTGTCATGAAAGAAGCTATAATTTGGTTCATATCAAGTTCTTGTGAGAGAGTCTGACCCTAAAGATATCTTTTGCATATTTCAGAATCAGAAGCGTGCTAACCCTGCCTCTGAAACTGATGGATGACAACTCAAGCTCAGAAAGCACGTGACTCGAGAGTAGTTGACATTATCTCCCAAAGATTGTGTTGTACTTGTTGCATAGAAGAGTTCTCTGGACAAAGGCCTTGTTCAGTGGGTAATTCCTTGGCTACGAGTTCCAACACCTACTTTATTGGAAAAGAAGATGTGCAAAAAGATTTGATTTGAAAATAGTCGTTAGGTTGCTTCAACAACTCTATTTCTTCAGCTATAAAAGGAGCATAAGAATAGAAGATCATTCAAGAGAATAACACTGCAACTAAAATTGGAATATACACGCATTTCACACCATTTGTATCATCTCAAGAGAAGTTAATCCTTTAAGAGTTCTTATTCTCTTATAGCTTAAGAATCTTAGTGTTAAAGTGTATTGTATTATATTTTAACATCTTTGACTGTTATTCAAGTGTTGTTCCAAGTTATTATTTATCTAAATAATTAGTTTAGATAAAGTCTCTTATTGTGTGCTTGATCATTGAAGTCTTAGATTTGAGGAATATGAGCAAGGAAGTCTTGGACTTTAGGTTTAAGAAAGGAAGTCTTGGATTCGTAGAATCTAAGCAAGCAAGACATAGACTGTAGATCTGAGCAGAAAAAATATTATACTTTAGGGTATAAGCAGCTGTAATCGATTTGATTATAATGGAAATCTTTTATGCGGCAAGGGGATTGGACTACTCTCAGTTGAAGAGGAACCGATATAACTTCTGTGTGTTCTTTGCCTATTTATTTGATTTTGTTATTTTATCTGCTGCAACTTTTTAATCTGATTATGAACTTCTAATTAGATTCTGAACTCTGGTTCAGATGTAAAAATGATTTGGCATACCCAATTCAACCCCCCTTCTTATGTATTTTTCTCACCTTCAGTTGGCATCAGACCAAGGTCTGTGTGTAACACTTAGTAGTGGTATAGATAAAGATCCAAAGAGGAAAATATGTCTTACAAAGATCCTACAACTTGTACCTCAAGAAGAGAAAATAGGATGTCTTGTGATTACAGTGTTTATGAGAGAAATCATTATTCTGCTAAACCTCTTGTATTAAGTGGTGATCCCACTGAGTTTGAATGGTGGAAAAGAAAGATGCACACTTATATCACTGGACTTGATGATGAGTTGTGGGATATACTTGAAGATGGTATTGATATCACCATCGATAGTGTTTGTATCGTATCTGATAGAAAAACTTTGGCTCCAGCTTAAAAGAAAATTTATAGAAAACATCACAGAGTCAGAGGTATTCTGGTCTATCCTCTACCACATGCTGAGTATCTGAATATCATTTATAAATCTTCTTATAAGACAATCTTTAAATCATTATATTCTACCTATGAAGAGAATCAGCAAGTTAAATAAGCCAAAGCTAACTTGTTGGTACACAAGTATGGGCTGTTCAAAATGAAGGATGATGTGGATGTTGAAACCATGTTCTCTAGGTTTCAGATTCTTGTATCATGACTTCAAGTTTTAAGTAAGATTTACTCTGCATCAGATCATGTTAAAAATATTCTGAGAAGTCTCCCTTTAAAGTTTTGACAAAAAGTAACAACTATTCAGGAAGCTAAAGACTTGAATATAGTATCTATTGAAAGTCTAATAAGCAACTTTAAGAGCCATAAGATAGAACTGAATGGAGATGAGTCTTCAAAGAAATTTAAATTTCTTGCCTTGAGATCTTCTTCTGAAAAATCTGGTAAAAAAAATCCAAAATGCGTTTAAAGATCAGTAAATCTGATGAAACTTCTGAAGAAGATTATGATGGTAAATTTGATGATGATGATGATATGACATGCTTCATCATTTCAACAAATGGCTAGAAGGAACATAAGATTTTATAAAAACAGTGCATTTATATGATCTAACTTTAAAGAGAAAGATGAAGATATAATATGCTACAACTGCAACAAAGCTGGTCACTTCAGAGTTGACTGTCCTAATTTTCAGAAAGATAGTCAAAAGAAAGGACGTCATCAGAAGGATAACTTCAGGAACATATTTAAGAAGAATTTTATGGAAACATGGGAAGAGCTAGATGATGAATATTTTGAAAAATAAGATGAAGCCAATTTTGCGTTGATGGCTCACACATTTGAAGAAGAACTTTTATCTGAAACAGAGTCTGAAGACGAAGATGAGGTATTATCTTATTCTAACTTTATTTTATGCATGCATGATCTCATGAATAGTTGCAAGGATCCAGTTTTCCTAATGAAAATTAGTGGTGAGAAATGGATTTGGCACAAAAGGTTAGGTCATGCTAACTGGAGATTAATCTCCAAACTTAACAAGCAAAACTTGTTAAAGGGCTGCCAGATGTTGACTATCACTCAGATGCTCTATGTGGAGCATGTCAAGTTGGAAAGATCATGAAAACCTCTATTAAAACTAAAACCATTGTCTCTACCTCTAGACCATTAGAATTACTTCACATTGATCTGTTTGGTTCTATTGGGACTACTTCGATTAGTGGAAAGAAATATGGTTTGGTAATTGTTGATGATTTCAGCAGATGGACTTAGATAAAATTTCTCCAATCTAAAGATGGAACTGTTATAACAAGATTTGTTCATGATATATTTTCATTGGGTTTTGATGATAACAAATTATTGAAATAACAATGGTTTATTTGATGAGTGTTACATTTGTGCAGGTTCTTATACTTGTAAATATTATTATCAGAATTTGTTGTACATTAAGCACACTTTGAGAGTTGCTGCATTGCTAGCTTCAGGTGGCAGAATCTGAAGAACACTTGCTAAGTGATGTCTGGAGAAAACTCTGAAGCTGAAGGCCTTAACATCAGAAGAAGCAACAATATTGTCTCTACACTTAGTGAATGAAAATTGGCTTTTGGTACCATTCAGAGTTGGTGATAAAGTTGAACTTGTCTGTACTGCATAAAGCAAGTAGTATTGTCAAATCAGTTTGTCAGCTAGAGTCTATAAATTGCAAGGCTTAAGAAAGTTCGATATGCTTTATGGATACTACTCTCAACGACTCTAATAGTACAAAATATCTTGAAGACTCAAAGGTTAAACATGTTACACATTGGATTAAGATCTACTGGTGTATTATCTTCAATGACTCTTGTACTATGGAATAACAACAAAGAATCTTGATACAGTTACCTCCTTAATGGGTAGTTTCTAAAAAGGCTATAAATTTGGCTAAAGGTTCAAATTGAATCTTTAACAAGGATACACTAGAAGAAGGAGTAACAAGATCAACAATTATCAACTCAATGTATATGCATATTTTTCTGATGTAGGTTGTAATTGTAAAAGCCTTAAGATTTATTACACATTGTATATCTTAAAAATCTTAAGAGCTTTAGGTATTTGTTATTGTGATTTCCCGTACCTCTGATACTTGTATCATGTAAAACTTGTTCTCTATTCTGTTGAGCTTGTTCATCCATTTAGATAAAAGTCTCGTGTCATTGGAATACAAGCAAGGAAGTCTCGAGCCAAGATGCTTGAGCCACGTAAGTCTCTTGCTATGTGCTTGAGTGGTGAAAGTATTAAGCCAGTGTGGCTTGAGCAGGATAACTCGGTTCATGGAATTTGGAGCAGTAAATCTTGGCTAGGGGTGGTGCAAGCGGAGGCTCGTTTCATGGAACCTTGAGCAGAAGTCTTAGGCTTGAGGGGCTTGAGCAGGAATGCTCAGTACATGGAAATGGAGCAGTAAGTCTTAACTTGAAGGGTGCAAGCAAAGAGGCTCGTTTCATGGGACTTGGAGCAAAATTCTTGGGCTAAGGGTCTGAGCAAGAAAGTCTTGGGTTTGTGAAACCTGAGCAGGAAGTCTCGAGTGAAGAGCTTGAGCAGAAGTCTTGGACCATGGGTCTGAGCAAGTGTGAAAGACTTATGCAGAATGCATAAGCGATTGTAATTATGTTTTGATTATAGTGAAAATCTCTTGTGAAGCAAGGGGACTAAATTACTCTCAGTTAGCGGAGGAACCAGTATAAATCTTTGTGTCTTCTACTATTATTTATTTGCTTCTGTTAACATTCCACTGCTAAGAACTAATCAGAATCTGAACACCAATTTAGATTCTGAACTCTGATCAAATGCAAACTAAGAAAATGGAAAACACAATTCAACCCCACATTTCTTGTGTACTTTTCTCACCTTCAATTAGTATCAGAGCATGGTTTGTGTATAACACTTAACAGTGGCGCATATAATGATCCAATAAGAAAAGTATGTTTTCCAACGACTTTTCTTCCACAAGGAATCAAGTGCCACATGAAAAATATTATACTACTCTTCCTACCATATTCAAAGGGTGATTCCACTAAATTTAAATAATGGAAGAGTAAAACATATTTTAACTCATTGGTCTTGATAAAAGAGGTTCTGAAGGTCTATAGAATATCCTTGAAGAAGGTATTACTATAGAAGTTGATGGTGTAGAGATAATCTATTTGAAAGTCTCTATCACCAGCTCAGAATAAGCTTATTGAATATATTTAGAGGTAGTTGCATTCTGGTAGGTACTCTATCTCACTTCTAAGTATGTCAACATCATTGATATGTATGATGTTTGGACTATCTTTGAATCCTTGTGCTCAGATTTATGGGAGTTAGTTTTTGAAGCTTGTCCAATTACACTTCATTTGATCTTTCAAGCAAATTATGAGAGGATTGGTTTAGATTCAAACCTGAGGTCACAGTTCTTCAAGGATTTATACAACTTGAATTTATTGTGGTCTGTTGGTTTGTCTTGTAAATATTCAAAGAAAATAAATGAAATTAGATGATGAAAAACTATCTAATAGATCACCTTTCTTATAGTTTGGTTCTTTGAAGTGTCTGATGATAAGGAACTTATATTTCTTGTTAAAAGTACTTCTTAACCAGCTGGGTAGGTTGTAGTATCTGTTGATAGAAGAGTAACTTCAGAAGCTTCTGAAATACCTGTATTTCAACTGATTTCCTAAATCTAGAAGCAAGGAGAAACACTATCAGAACCTAATGTCAGTTAATCTTCACTGCATATTCTTTTGAAGATGACATTAGTGCAGGATTCAGATAAAAGAGTAATCTAGCTCTGCCAGTCATTACTGCTTCTGAAGAAGCATCTGAGTCTTGAAATAAAAATCAAGTACTAAAGAGAAAGAGATTATGCCAAATCTATCTTGCTTCAATATTTGATAATAAGGAGTCTACTCTTTAAGGTGATATCTTAAGAGACTCCATTACTCCTTGATTGAGGGTCATCATGGAATTTGTATTAAAGGACAAGTCTATAAGAAACCTTTAATTTTTCTTTGTGTTTTGTAGGCAGTTAGATGATGGTGCTTTAATTTGTTTTATGCCATTCTTTGATAGCTAGCATCGCCTGGTTCTTTGCTTATCAAAGATCTCATTGTCTTAAGTCAAGACAATGAAATCAATGATTCTGTTAAGAACAAGATCTTTTTCATATTATAGTTTAATTATAGACTAATACTCTGGAATGAATCATGGTACTGCTATCAAAATGTGGCATAAGGTGAAGGAAAGCCTGTATGAACATTTATGAATGGTCACATAGAAATATGAGTGTCATGATTTAAATGTATTTGCTGCAGATATCAAAGAAAGGAGCAAAGGCATCTTCCATGGCATTTATCAAAGGTTGTTTACAATATTTGATGGAAGAAGAGCCCACAACCCAGAATCAATTGCTAGAGGTACTGAGTTTAGTGAGAGTAGTGGAGTCATTGGTTTAACAACCATTGAATCAGAATTCAATCAAAGCGGTGTTCAGACTCTATGGTCAAGTCTGAGTACTGATACATGTCTGATCGAGAAAATAATAAAAAAAAAGGTATGCTTGTTCTTTTCTGGCTTATCTTTTGATTCAATGAGATATTTTTGTAGATGTTAATACAAAGTTTCTGTTAGATTTCTAGAGAAGATCCTTTGGAAGGATCTTCATCAATCTTTAAGAAGAAACTATTTTGTATTTATCTATACTGAATATTTCATTAAGTTATATGATGACCATATTTATGGAAATAGTTTCCTCAATTTTTGTGATGTTACCGCTATTTGTTAGTTGTCAAAGGAAACAATTCAATATTCATCTGTCACTCATGACTCTTGTTTCAAGAGGAAGTGTTGGCTCTGAATAGAATCTTAGAGACTTATGACTGACAAAAGATATCTCTTTTTCTCAGTCTAGTTCTACTAGACTCTGATGGATGATAGCTTCTGAAAGTTGTCAGATTTTGAGATTCATAAGAGGATTCTTTACTTCTGACAAAGCAGTTTAAGTAAAAGGTCATTAAAAGACTTTTATAATACTTAAATTTTCATAAAGGTTAAATTCATCTAGTGGATTCAAGAAATCTGTTGGATAAGAATATTTGGGTAATGATGTTTTCTTTTGGATACTTATTTTCACTATCCCATGTCTTGTGAAACATCATTTTGTCCTTCTTCTGACAAGATTCTTATTCTTTTAGGAATCTTGTTTTATTCTCTTTCTTTTATTTTCTCTGTGGTTATGTGCTGATCAAGCCAAACTTGAGATGAGTTTCCTA
This sequence comes from Lathyrus sativus, assembly GCA_963859935.3. Lineage (NCBI taxonomy): Eukaryota > Viridiplantae > Streptophyta > Magnoliopsida > Fabales > Fabaceae > Lathyrus > Lathyrus sativus. Next base: position 493,249,545 of record OZ012739.1, on the reverse strand, counting down.
GTCAATTCTTCTTTGAATCAACTAGTAGTCATCAATGAAAATTTTGTGGATTTTGATGAGTTGATTAAGTTAGGCTATAACTTCTGAAAGATTGTGTGTGAACAAGGATGGAATGGATACTTTGAGATGCTCTGTGGTTTCACTTATCCAGATCTTGTTAAAGAGTTTTAGATTAATGACTCCATTATTTAGCTGAATTTTCTGAGTGTGTTATTCTTTCTAAAGTAAGTGGTGTTTCTATAACAGTAACCTCTAAAGCAATTGCTAATGTGATCAATTGTGAGGAAATTGGAGAAATCTCAGGAACTCTTGTTTGGGAACACTATCTTCCTACTTGGCGTATCTTTGTAGATCCATCTAATACATAAGTGGTCTCAAATCTTCATCCTGATGTTGTTGTTTGGAATCAGATTCTGAATTCAAACTTACTTCCTAAGGATAAGGATTTTTAGACCTTGTGGACCCTATTGAAAAAGTCTGCTTCTATTTCTCAATTCAGACCTGCAGATTGATCTTCCTCAAGTTATGTTTGACTATTTGAAAAAGACTCTTTCTTCATTTCACAAGGAAAAGATTTTCTTCATTCCTTTTGGACGAGTTCTTTCAGAATTACTTGTTCAGCAGGGAGTTATCATAAGTTCAGAGGCTGATTTGTCTAAAATCTAGAGAGACAAATTTAAAGCTCTTTATGAAAGATTCTGATGTTAGATTTTTGTATAGTTATGCCTTGTAATTGTTAGAAACTTTGTATTAAGTTATCTTATTATTAATTCAAAGTTTATTTATGCTATTTCTCAATTAACTGTTGATTATATTTATTTATGGTTGTTCAAAAGAATCAAAAGTAATGGGAGTAAGAACTTAATGCTTGCAACTTTTATCATTAATAAGAAGGATGTGATTACAAATTATTTAGACATTCTAGTCTGTTGGATTGGCGCTAAGGTATTCACTAGGATCATCTGACATGTCCATATCATATAAGTAATCTTGCCATTCTTCCTTGGCAAACTCTAAAGCCTCCTTTCTTAGCTGATTTATGCGTCTAGACCCAAAAGATTTTCTTCTTCTGTGTGTCTTCACAAAGGATGTTGAAGAGGTGAGAGCTTCTGAAGTCATCTGCTAATTAGTAGATCCTTTAGCTGCTGATTTGGTTTCACTTTCCTGAGTTGTTGCATTTAGTATGACTGTCTTTCTAAAGTTTTTCTTTGGAACCCAGATTTGCTTCTATTTTCACATCTTGGTGTTTTAAAGATTAAGTGATTATGAAAGTAAGCATGCTAAGAGTTCTTATATAGACGTGTTACATACATTGTTCTAAGTGTCTGTTGTTTTTATATTGATTAAGTCCTATCAATATCTTAGATGATATATCTTTGAAATGTTATCTAACAGTCTAACATATTAAAGATTCTTTAACAACTAAGAATTTTATACTTGACTTATTTAACTGTCGTTTCTGGTGTCAGTTTTACTTCATTAATGTTCATCAAAATTATCTAGTGGATAGATTGAGTGTTTATATGATTGCATAATATCTACTAGTCAAAATAACTTCTTTTCATTAATCAAGCTTAAAAGGATTACATAAAAAATATAAGAAACTGGTTTGATCTTAAACTTAGCTCTATCCATGTCATTCAGCGCCTTATAACATAAGTTATTGCCATAATCATAATTTGACTCATCTGCACCAAATTTACCCTGCTCTGCTTCTGAGACAAAGCGGTGAAATATCTTGTTGAGCCTCTTCTTCTTTGTCTTTTTCATGGGTATCTTATGTGTCTTCAAAACAGCTACCGATGGACCTACTTATGTAGGTCTTTGAGGTACTGCTGACGAGGTTTCATCTGAAGTATTCGATGAAGAAGAGGCATATAACCAGTTGCATAAGCTTCTAAAGTTGTTGGCTTCTGAGGGTTCTGGATATCTTGTCTCATAGAGCTATGGGAGATTTCTGTTACTACAGAAGTCTTATGACTCTCAGCTGATGCCTCCATAATTGTGGTGAATATTAATGAAAATGAACTATAATTTGGTTGCTTTTATAATAGCTTTTGGGTAATCTAAACATTTAAATAAAATCCTTTGCTTGATTCTTGGAATTGTTATAACCAATAAGTATTAGGCATGCACTATACAATCCTTAATGACCCTATGTTACTTGGTCGTTTTTCAATTCGTTGGAAATTGATCATGTAATGATGATTTGTGATGCATTTATTACTGTAATTCATTTCTTCTTCTCTTTTCTTTTTCTTTTTAATGTGACAAAAGAGGGAGAAATAATGGTAAGTATTTAATTAAAAAATGAACCCATTGAGTACATATTCAGTTGTACATATTGGTCATTTATAATTTTGTTATTTACATTTCTGTTTTTATGGTTATCTTTTCTGGGCGATACATTTTAACTTTCTTGTACATAGAACTGAGGAGGAGCTTACAAACCTCAGCCTTAGCCTAACAGACTCGAAAGAAGCTTACAAACCTTGCATTCTGATGTTGCCAAAGGAAGTTAAAATATTATTTTATTTTCTTAAATATGGAACTAAGGGGGAGCTTACAAACCTCAATCTTGAAACTGTTAGACTCAGGAGGAGCCAACCTTGGAACTGTTAGACTCAAGGGGAGCTCATAAATCTCAGACTCTGATGTTACTAAGAAAACTAAATTACTTTTTCTTGAGAGTAGCACCTAGTATGATGTCTACTGAACTCTGCTTTAGATTATTAGACTCAGAGGGAGCTTACAAACGTCATACCGTGATGTTACAAAGAAAATTATAACTGCCCAACATTATCCTGTAAATACTTGTGCTTGTCATCATCAAAAAGTGGGAGATTGTTAGAACAAGATTTATTCAGGACATATTTTCCTAAGGTTTTGATGATAACAAAGTATTGAAAAAACAACAGTTTATTTGATGTGTGTTACATGTGTGTAGGTTCATATACTTGTAAATATTATTATCAGAATCTATTCTGCATTAAGCACACTTTGAGAGTTGTTGCATTGCTAGCTTCTGGTGACAGAATCTGGAGAACACTTGCTAAGTGATGTCTTACGAAGACTCTGAAATGGAAGGCCTCAGCATCAGAAAAAACAACATTATTGTCTCTACAATTAGTGAGTGCAAATTGGCTTATGGTACCACTCAGAGTTGGTGATAAAGTTGAAGTTGTCTGTACTGCAGAAAGCAAGTTGTATTGTCAAATCAGCTTGTCAGCTAGAGTCTACAGATTGCAAGGCTCAAGAAAGGTTGAGATACTTTATGTATATCTACTCTCAATAGCTTTAATAGTATAAAATCTTTTGAAGACTCAAAGGTTAAACATGTTACACATTGGATTAAGATCTTCTGGTGCATCTATCTTCAATGACTCTTGTACTATAGAGTAACAACAAAGAGTCTTGACCAAGTTACCTCCTAACCGACTAGTTTCTAAAAAGGCTATAAATATGGCTGAATGTTCAAACAAAATCTTTAACAAGGATCAACCATAAGAAGGAGTAACAAGATCAACAATTATCAACTTAATGTATATGCAGATTTTTCTGATGTAGGTTGTAATTGTAAAAGCCTTAAGATTTCTTACACATTGTATATCTTAGAAATCTTAAGAGCTTTAGGTCTTTGTTATAGTGATTTCCCATACCTCTGATACTTGTATCATGTACACCTTGTTCTTTATTCTGCTGAGCTTATTAAGCAGTTTAGATAAAAGTCTTATGTCATTGGGATACAAGCAAGGAAGTCTTGAGTCAAGATGCTCGAGCCACGTAAGTCTCTTGCTATGTGCTTGAGCAGTGAAAGTCTTAATCAAGTATATTGATTAAGCAGGAAAGTCTCGAGCTAGTGTGGCTTGAGCAGAATAACTCAGTTCATAGAATTTGGAGCAGTAAGTCTTGGCCAGGGTGGTGCAAGCAGAGGCTCGTTTCATGGAACCTTGAGTAGAAGTCTTAGGCCTTAAGGGCTTTAGCAAGAATGCTCAGTACATGGAAGCGGAGTAATAAGTCTTGACCTGAAGGGTGAAAGCAGAGAGGCTCGTTTCATGGGACTTGGAACAGAAGTCTTGGGCTAAGGGCCAGAGCAAGGATGTCTTAGGTTTGTGGAACCTGAGCAAGAAGTCTAGATTGAGGAGCTTGTTGGACCTTGGGTCTGAGCAAATGTGAAAGAATTATGCATAGTGCATAAGAGATTGTAATCGTGTTTTGATTATAGTGAAAATCTCTTGTGAAGCAAGGGGACTGGACTACTCTCATTTAGGGGAGGAACCAGTATAAATCTTTGTGTCTTCTGATTTTTATTTATTTGCTTTTGTTAACATTCGACTGCTAAGAATTAACCAGAATCTGAACATCAGTTTAAATTATGAACTCTATTCCGATGAAAACTAAGAAAACGGAAAACATAATTCAACCCCCTTCTTGCGTACTTTTCTCACCTTCAAAAACATACAAAGTATTTAGCACCTTTTGCATTCAAGTATAATCTGAAATAGAAGTAAAGATATTACAAGTTAGAAGTGATCATGGTGGAGAGCTTGAGAATGATCCATTTGAATATTTTTGTGGAAAATATGGAATTATCCATGAGTTCTCTTTTCCTAGAACTCCACAACAAAATGGGGTTGTAGAAAGAAAGAATAGATCTTTACAAGAAATGGAAAGAACCATGATACATGAAAACAAACTTCCAAAACACTTGTGGGAAGAAGCTGTTAATATGTCTTGTTATATTCAAAACATAATCTATATTAGACCAATTTTGAATAAAAAATTGTATGAATTATTTAGAGGTAGGAGACCAAGCATCTCTTATTTTCATCAATTCAGATGTACTTGTTACATTTTGAACAATAAAGTCTACCTAAAGAAATTTGATGCTAAAACTCAAAAGGGTGTCTTTTTGGGATACTCTGAAGCTCAATAGCATACAAAGTGTACAACTCAGAAACCAGAATGGTTGAAGAGTCTATGCATGTTAAATTTGATGACAAAATTCCTGACTATGAAAAGTTAAAGTCTATGGATCTGGATGATAATCTTGCAGGAATTCAGAATTCTAAAGAATAATTTGTGATGTGTATTTCAAAAGAAAAGATTTTAGATAATAGTCTAATACTATAACTAAGGGAACATCAGAAGCTACAGAAAATAAACTAACTCCAAACAATCCTACTGCTATATATTCAATAATTATTCAAGATAGCTCTGAAGCCCCTGCTCTATCTAAGAGATAATTTAAATATAAAGAGTCATATCCAGAAAGGTAAATCATTGGGTATAAAGACGATCTATTGAGAACCAGATCAGCTTTCAAAAATGATCAATAAATGCTTGGACTTATCTCAAAAACAAAGCATACTTATATTGATGACACCCTATCAAATAATGGGTGGATCGTAGCTATGCAAGAAGAATTGAATCAGTTTAAAAGAAATAATGTGTGGGATCTTGTTCCAAGATCATAGTTGAAGAACATCATTGGTACTAAGTGGGTTTTTCAAAATAAGCTAAACGAACAAGGAGAAGTTGTGAGGAGAAAAGCTTAGGCTTGTAGCTCAAGGCTACAGTCAGTAAGAAGGAATTGATTTCTCTAAAACATTTTCTCATGTGGAAAGGTTAGAGGCAATAAGATTTCTTCTCTCTTATGCTATCAATCACAACATTGTGCTTTGTCAGATGGAAGTCAAAAGTGATTTTCTGAGCAAAGTTATTATTGAAGAAGTGCATGTTAAACAACCTCCTGGATTTGAAGATTCAAAGCATCCAGACTTTGTCTACAAGCTAAGAAATCTCTGTATGGACTCAAATAAGCTCAAAGGGCTTAGTATGAGAGATTGAGGAATATTCTGCTTGAAAATGGTTTTTATAAAGGTAAAGTTGACACTAAACTATTTAGAAAAACACTAAAGGAAGAAATTTTGATGACATAATTTTTGGTTCCACTAATGCATCTCTTTGCCAAGAATTTTCTAAGAGCATGCTGGATGAATTTGAGATGAGTATGATGAGGGAATTAAAATACTTTCTTGGATTTCAAACCAATCAAAGAAAAGAAGGTATATACGTTCATCAGTCAAAGTACATAAGAGAACTTTTGAAGAAGTTCAATCTTGATGATTTCAAAGTCATGCCAACTCCTATTCATCCTACCTGCAACCTAAATAATGAAGAATATAGTGGCAAAGTGGATTAGACTAAATATCGAGGTATGATAGGTTCCTTAATCTATCTCATTGCTTCCAGACCAGATATTTTATTCAGTGTATGTTTGTGTGTAAGATTCGAATCAGATCCTAGAGAAACTCATTTAATAGTTGTTAAGAGGATCTTTAGATATTTAAAAGGAAGAACTAACATTGGACTTCTTTATAAGAAATCTTCATATTATAAGCTAGTTGGATTTTGTGATGTTGATTATGTCGGGGATAGAATTAAGAGGAAATCCATAAGTGGAAACTGTCAATTCTTAGGTGAAAACCTTATATCTTGGGCTAGCAAAAGACAAGCAACCATTGCTCTGTCTACAGCAGAAGCAGAATACATCTCAGCTGCTAAGTGTTGTACTCAACTACTATGGATGAAGTATCAACTAGAAGATTATCAGATTTTTGGAAACAATATTCCTATCTATAGTGATAACATTGCGGCTATTTGTCTAACGAAGAATCCGATTCAACATTCTAGAACTAAGCATATTCAAATCAAACACCATTTTATTAGGGACTATGTTCAAAAGGGAATAATAGATATTCAATTTATTGATACTAATCATCAGTGGGCTGATATATTTACAAAACCCTTAGCTATCATAAGATTTGATTTCATAAAGAAAAATCTGAACATGGTTTTTGTTGATGAATAATGCTTAAAGTTTGAATGGAGTATCAAAACCTGTTGGTAATCAAAAGTAGTCTGAATTAGAATCTGATAAACCATATTCTAATGATCGTTGGGTTCTGAGGGACATCAGTTTTTGAAACTCTAAAGGAATCTTGGATTCTAATAGCATTCAATTGGAATACAATATATCATTAACTATGAAAAACGTTTTCAGTGTGTTCTATAAGCTTTGACTGTAGAGTTTGTTGAATTTCTTTCATTTTTGTTACTTTATTATTTAAGCAGACATTAATGGTTTAGTTTTATGCTTTGTGCTTTGAATTAACATTTGGACTAATTTTGAGTTTTGATAAAATAAGAATCTTTGTCTTATATTTCCTTTGAAACTTGAGTTATTAAAGAACAAGTTTTGTTAAAATATTGACTTGATGGTGAAAAGTAGTCTCAGAAACTCTTTTTTAGTGAAATTGTTAAATACATTCAACAAGGCAAACTCATAATATGTACTTGCTTTTATAATCAAAAGTATCTTAAGTAATCAGCCATGGTGGTTGTGTTTTCTCAAAAATAGTTGTTCTCGAGACTGACAGGACATTTCTACCACTCTTGCCTATTTTCAAAAACTATCTTGAAATTTGGTTCTTAAAAGGGAACATACTGACAAAGATTCTTATTCGTTTTTAATCAGACTCATTACCGTCCAAACATTGAATGCATGCTTGTTTATTTATTTATTTATCATAAATTAGAATCATATGTGTTATGTGACTGTACCAAAGATTTGCACGATTTTTATGTATTATCTTCTATATAAGATAGTATTGTAAAATCATTGCTTACTACTTAAATTTATCTCTCTTTCAATATGTCTTCAAAAGACCATCAAAGGAGAAATCTATGATCTAGAGATTCTTAAGGAATATATGGTTGACCTCAATGAATTGACGACTTTTAACTTTTCTCTGATAGTCTCAGATATTTATTTTCAGAAATGGGATGGATATTTTGCAATACTTAATGGACCAATCTATCTAGATCTTGTGAAATAATTTTGGTCAAACGCTCATCTTCATCAGAGTGAGTTAGATGTTTTTTAGATTCTATCTATTGTCTACGGTTCTCGTGTTGTGATCAACTCTAAACTTATTTCTCAAGCAAAAAATTGTGAAGAGGATGAAGTTATTGTTGAAGAATATAAATATGACAATAGGTTTCTAAGTCTCATTAACAACATCTATGATAGTGTTGTCCCTGGTGTTAGTCGTTCTACTCTTACTCCTATGGAAAATGTATGGTACCAAATTATGGGGACCAATATAAGGCACAGAGAAAAGGGATTATGATGGCTTTCTCTTTAGGATAAACATTTCATTTTGTTCCTAGGCTCAAGGATGAAAACCAACTTGCTTTAAACCACGTTCAACTATCTGAAAGAAGAGATCCTAAAATCTCGTGAGGAATTATCTTTTCTCATTCCCTTTGGTAGGATCCTTTCTATGATTCTTGTTCAATGAGGTGTTGTTGCTCATGTGCAACGAGCTGGGTTGATAAACAAACTTGTTCCCGACTGGTGTCTAGAAATGAAATGTTCAGAAACCATTATTAATCACTAGGTCTACTTGTCTATTTTTCTGTACTTTTGTTTTTTGTTTATGACAAAGGGGGAGAAATGAATTAATTATTCTACAAGATTAATCTTGGAGTGGATATGATTATTCTTTATAAGGAAAACTTATAAATCTCACCTCTTAGACTTCACAGATATGACTTAGAGGGAGCTTACAAACCTCACCTCTAAGACTATTTGACACAGGGGGGCTTACAAACCTCAGATCCTAAAATTTGTTGAGCAATTAATCTGCAATTGATTGTTTAAAATACTTAAGATTGTCATCATCAAAAAATGGAGATTCTTGAGACAAATTTGGTTTATACCATGTATCATGTAAGGTTTTGATGATAACAAAGTACTTGGAGAACATTAAGATATCTAACTAGCTGGTTCATGTGTACATAATCCAATTTACTTGATGGAACAAGTTATGTCATAGAAGAAGCTATGGTTCGGCTCAGATCAATTTCTTGAGATAGATCCAGACCCTAAAGATATCTTTTACATAATTAATAATCAGAAGCGTGCTAACCCTGCCTCTGAAACTGATGGATAACAACTCAAGTTCTAAATAATGGGACTCAAGAATAATTGACATTATCTCCAAAAGATTGTGTTGTACCTGTTGCATAAAAGAGTTCTATAGACAAAGGCCTTGTTCAGTGGGTAATTCCTTGGCTACGAGTTCCAACACCTGCTTTATTGGAAAAGAAGATGTGCAAAAGTATTTTATTTAAAAATAGTCGTTAGGTTGCTTCAACGACTCTATTTCTTCACTATAAAAGGAGCATAAGAATAGAAGATCATTTAAGAGAATAAAACTGGAACTACAATTGGAATATACACGCACTCCACACCATTTGTATCAGCTCAAGAGAAGATAGTCCTTTAAGAGTTCTTATTATTATATAGCTTAAGAATCTTAGTGTTAAAGTGTGTTGTATTATATTTGAACACCTCTGATTGTTAATCAAGTATTGTTGTAAGTTATTCCTTCTCTAAATAGTTAGTTCAGATAAAGTCTCTTAATGTGTGCTTGAGCATTGAAGTCTTAGATTCGAGGAATTTGAGTAAGGAAGTCTTGGACTATAGTTCTAAGCAAGGAAGTCTTGAATTCGTGGAATTGAAGCAAGTAAGACTTAGATTGTAGGTCTGACCAATACAAAGTCTTATACTTGAGAGTATAAGCAGTTGTAATCAATTTGATTATAATGGAAATCTCTTGTGTTGCAAGGGGACTAGACTACTCTCAATTGGAGAGAAACCAGGATAACTTTAGTGTGTTCTTTGCATATTTATTTGCTTCTGTTATTTTATCTGCTACAACTTGTTAATCAGATTCTGATCTTTTGTTTAGATTCTGAACTCTAGTTCAGAAGTAAAAACGATTTGGCATACACAATTCAACCCCCTTTCATGTGTATTTTTCTTACCTTCAATGTCTCCCTCTCTTTAAGAGATGATGATATTTTCCAAAAAAAGAGATGTGTGTCCTCGTTAAATTTCTGATGTCATGGAAAAGAACAAGCTATTGCAAACGAATTAGCGCATGAGCATTGATTGACATTGATGTAAAGTGTGTTGTGAGGTTATATTGGTAGTTGAAGAACTCTTTCCTAACATAGAAGTTGCACCATAAGTTTTCAGTTTGATTTTCGACATGTGAAAATTTTAGAAGTGATTTAGCTTCAATTGAAGTATACCCTTCTTTCAAAAGAGTATGATAGTTTTGAATTATGATTGTCGATGAGGACAGTGTGAAAATTCTTGGATTGGTGTACCTTCAAGTGATTATACTATTTATGGTGAAGTATGATATTTTTTTAAGGCTTATTGCATATTTTGGTCCCATAACTTAATTTAAAGTTTTACTTTAATCCCTTATCTAACAAACACTATATTTTAGTCCTTTAAAAACCATTATGTTAGTCAAATTGGTCATTTATCATCTTATATGATTTTTTAGTTTATTTTGAAGTTACTATTATTTGTTAAAAAAACACCTAAAACACCCATATTCATAGTCTCATAACATTTGATAATCATATTCAATTCTTCATCACTTCCATTCTCACCAAAATTTGATTTTTGATTAAACAATTTCCTCTGTAGACTCTTTTAAACCCTAACAGTAACAAACCTTGTCATTCCAATAACATGTTCCTTTCTAAAACCTAAATCATAACCTTATCGTTTTCGTCTTTTCAATTTTTCTTAATAATGTTGTTCTTCTTTTCAAAATTAGTTGTTCGATGTTGGTTGTTAGTTGACTCATGTTGAAATTTCTTAATCACATTGCACTTAATTCAACATTGTTTTTCATTTTTCAGTTTTCTTAAAATAAATTTTGAGGTGGTTAATGTTTTACGTTTTTTTTATGGATGATTTGATTGTTATGAAATACAAAGACAATTGTTAAAACTGATGCGTACATGAGAAGTTATGATTAGTAGATCATGTGCAACTTTGTTGCTATTTTTTTAAACCTTGCAACAAATCAAGTTGTTGCTTATGATTTTAATTTGAGGTGAATAACAAAAATCTTATACTGGTTTTTAAAAATGGTAGGGGTTATGACTTCTAAATGTTATTTGCATGTTCGCTACTATTTTTGAATTGTGTTGATGCACTTGAAATATATGTTTTATTTTTTATTATGCATATTGATTAGCTCTATAGTTAAGTTTTTACATAGTTTATATAATTGGTTGGACTATTTCTTTTATTTCAAATATATAAATGATCAATGGTACCAACAAGGAAATATTGAAGTGTGAATAAGTTGTTTACAAATATAAATTATTATCTCTCTCTTGAGAAAGATGGAGTTAGCACAAGTAAAAACAAGCACAAGATATATATTGATTTGTCATAAGATTTCTTGATTCTTAGAAAACTTGAAGTTAGGTCTAATATTTTGATGTTTAGGAAACTTGAAGTTGGATCAATTTTTTAATGCTTAGGGTATATCTTTAGTCATAAATATGAAGACAACAACTTAGAAGCAACTCAGTCTAACACAAAGAAGAAAAGAAGACTTCAACTCAGCCAATTCCAAAGAAGAAAAATTACTTTAAAATGCCTAAAATTTATTTTTAGTCAACGATAATTATGTTAATATTTAGTGTACACTTTTTGGAGTGGTGCCGGTGTAAACCTTATGCCTCTTTGAAACATATTTAATGTCATTTTGGTTTAATGCCTTTGGTTTGAATAAAGTAATGTAACAAGATTTATGTATCATTAAACTCAAGATGTTGTTGATATAAAAAGTTTTAATTTGATTTTTTTAACTAACTATAAGGTTTCAATTTAGTCCCATAACTAAATTGTTGATTCTCTATTTTAACTTTTGATATGTTGTCTTGCCACATGTACACAACTTAATGTTTTTTCATAAAATTTTACAAAAAGACCAACTTGATTAACATGATGGTTTTTAAGGGACTAGAATTTAACATTTGCTAGATAAGGATCTAAAGTGAAACCTTAAATTAAGTTAAGGGACTTTGTGAGTAATTAAGCATTCTTTTAAATAATGATTGTCTATGTAGATGTTGGAAGTTGATATATCATTTTCAATCAATGTGTAGATTTTGTGTTTGTTAAAAGTATACATATTAAACCAGTCTCTCATCCTTTAGTTTAGTAAATGATGATGGAGTCCAAACTTAATAATGGACTCTAGCTTTTTATTATACAATGCACCACTTTAAAGCATTTTAAACTTGTATTTAACTTTTTCTTTTTTCTTATACTCTTTTGTTAGAATATTGTGAAAGGTAGTTAAATATTTATTTTAGATAATGCGAGTGTATTGGAGCAATTGGATGGTTGAAGTTAGTCTATATGTTATAACAATTTTTACATAGTGTTATTCTCGAATTATCATTTGATAATAACCATGGCATTTTTATTTAGAATTTTCACGTCATATTTTATGTGTTTTAATTGAATTTATTTATTTTATTAATGTATGTTTTTACAAATAATTACAGCGACCAAAGTTGTTTAATGCAAAAGAGGCTCATGATTAGGGGTGATAATGAGTATCCATAGGCACAAGTATTAGTCCCCCGTTACCCATCATGTTTAGTAAATATGATATTTGTATCTGTCTCATACTCGTGCGGATATCCGTCAGACGGGTATCTGTGGATTTTAAAATACTTGCGGCATTTATGGATACCCATAGATACATTTTTTAAAAATATATATATAATTTACTAATTTTACTTATATGATGTAAATAGAAAATTATGTATATAACCTTTAAATGCATTTACCGTATTGAATTCAAATACATCTAATAATGAAAAATATGTTGGAATTCAACCACAATCTATGGAGAATTTTTTCAATCTTGATCTCAAGATTGTTATCAATCACACAATGACAACGAAAAGAAAAAGGTTGATAAAGAAAGAAAGAAAATAACATTGCAGAAGAAGATGAATATTCTTCAGAGTTTCTCTCTAGCCACAAAGTGTGAAAACTTCTTATTCACTTGCAACTGTAAATTATGTGAATACAATGTTATGAGTTGTGAGAATTGTTTACAGAATAAGGGTTACTCTCTATTTATAGATTTAGGTTAGCTTGCACCCCAAGCCAAAACCCAAAACTATAAAATCTCTTAATAGCTAACATTACTAAAATAGGCCTAAGTCAAAGTTATGTGTGAAGCAACCTGCTTCAAAACTTCGACACACTAAGCAACTCGACACACATACACATTAGGCTAATTAGACTAGACCTTGTTTCTGTCAAGCTACACTGCTTTGACACAAGGAATTACAAACTCAACATACAACCTAATTCATTGTGTCCAAGCTATCTACATTCATCATAGACCTTAACTTCTTGAACACTTCGACTTGCACTCCTTTTGTCATGATGTCTGAAATCTATTTCTAAGTTCTGCAGTGTTCCAAATTCATCTTTCATTCTGCTACATGCTCTAAAAGATAATGGAACCACATTTCGGTATGCTTGCTTCGACTATATGCTATTGGATTCTTTGTCAGATTGATAACTGACATGTTGTCGATCTTCATAGTAATTGCTCCATGACTTTTCGCTGTAATATCTTTGACCAGGTTCACCATCCATCTTGCTTGACATGCATAAAGAGAGGAAACTATGTATTCTGTTTTGCATGATGACAATGCCACTACTGGCTCATTTCTCAAACTCCAAGCAAAAGGTACATCACCTAGCATAAACACATAGCCAGCTGTGGATTTTCTATCCTCAGCATCACTACACCAACTTGAATCAGTGTATCCCACTATCTTGCATTCTTTTCCTTCATCAGCTGCAAGAAACAAAATGCCATACTCGAGAGTTCCTTTCAAATACCTCAGTATCTTCTCCATCGCTGCTAGGTGTGATACCTTTGGCTTCTGCATAAATCTACTTACCATGCCCACACAGTATACTAAGTCAGAACTTGTGTCACAAAGGTATCAAAGTGACCCAATAAGTCTTCTATATTGGATTGGGTTGACATTATCTTCATCTGAATTTTTCGACAGTTGCAATCTAGTCTCAACTAGAGTCGAAGTTGGGTTGTAATATTGTATCTTAAATCTCCTGAGTATTTCATCTGCATATCTTCTTTTGGTGCATCATCAAACCTCTACCACTTTTGTAGAATTTGATGCCAAGGAAATATGAGAGATTTCCCAAGTCTGGCATTTTATACTCCATGCTCAGTTGTGCACTTCACAAACTTTTTCTCCCTTAGAAAGTTATTGATCTTCTTATTCCAATTTCTTGGTGCTTGCTTAAGTCTATACAGGGATTTATGCAGCCTGTACACCTTTACTTCTTTGCCTTGTTTCACAAACCCAGATGGTTGTGAAACATAAACTTCTTCGTCTAAGGGGCCACTCAAGAATGCACATTTCACATCCATCTGACATGTGTGCCAATTGTTCATGTTTGCTAGACTAACAACCAACATGATTGTTTCGATCCTAGCAACAGGTGCAAGAACTTCGTCAAAGTCAATTCCTTCTTTCTAAAGAAATCCTTTCGCCACAAGTCTCGCCTTGTGTCGAGTTACTTCTCCTTTAGGATTCACCTTCACCTTATAAACCCATTTCATATCAATTTCCTTCTTTCCTTGAGGCAATTCGACAAGTGACCAAATGTTGTTGACTTCGATGGACTCTAACTCTTCATTCATTGCTTTCACCCACTTTGAATCTTTCAAGCTTTAGCAGCATTAAATGGTTCGACATCTGCGTAGAAAGAATAGTGTACCATCTCACCTTCTTCATCGACCACATCATCTGATCTAATCATATATTCTTACAACCTTGCAGGCATGTGTCTTGTTCGTTGAGGTCTTCTTGGGCCTGCTTCACCTCTGACTTCTTCTTGTCGAACTTCTCTTTCGACTTTACTAGTCGGTTCTTCATATAAGACTCTCACTAAATCCTTCTTGACATTCTCAATTCAATCCCATTCCTTAATCTCATATATGATGACGTACCTGCTAATCACTAATTTCTTGTCACTGGGTCGAACAACTTGTATCCTCCATTCGAATGATATCCTATCAGGATTATTTGACTCGACTTATCATCAAGCTTTCTTCTCAACTGATCTGGCACATGTCTATGTGTTATAGATATAAACACCTTCAAATGACTTAGGCTAGGTTTGACACCATACCAACATTCTTCTGGCGTGATTCCTTATAGATTCTTCGTCGGAAATTTATTCAGGATGTATGTTGCAGTTGACACAACTTCTCCCCATAGTTCTTTGGATAGATGCTTGCCTTTCAACATACTTCTCACCGTGTTCATGATGGTTCTATTATTTCTTACTGCAGTTCCATTCTAGTGTGAAGTGTAGGGTGGAACCACCTCTTGCACAGTCCCTTTTTTCTCACATAATGCATCAAAATCTTTTGACACATACTCTCCACCACCACCAGTCCTCAGAACCTTTAGCTTTCAACCACTTTGTAACCATAGATTTAAATTTTGCAAATACCTCGATCAATTCACTTTTCTTCTTGATCAGGTAAGTCCACAACTTTTGACTGAAATCATCTATGAACGTGACAAAGTATCTGTTACCTCCAATCGAATCCACCTGGGTAGGACCACATACATCAGAGTATATGACTTCGAGAATTGCCTTCGAATTTCTTCCTACATCCTTGTTGAATCTATTCTTGTGTTGTTTCACCTGAACACATTCTTCACAGACTTCACTTGGAATGTCGATTTCTGGTAATCCTGAAACCATATTTCTTCTCTTCAAATCTCTGATGTCTTTGAAATTTAGATGGCCAAGTCGATAATGTTATAACCATTCATCTCTGTTGGCTGCAGTTGCAAGGCAATTATGCTCCATCATAATAAGTTCAATCTTAAAGGTTATATTATGAGACATAGGAGCCTTCAAGGTTAACCTTCCTCCTGAGCCGAGAACTCTCATCATATTGTCTTTGATTGACACCTTGTAATTATTTTCGACTAACTACCATATACTAAGCAAATTGCTCTTCATGCCTGGTATATACAACACATTAGAAATTACTGACCTCTTGCCATCTTTCTTCATAATCAGAACATCACCAATACCTTCAGTTGCTAAAGTATTGTCATTTGCAAATTTTACCATATTCTTCATTGAGGGCTTCATGTTGAGAGACCAATCTTTTCTTCCAGTCATGTGTGATGAGCATCCTGAGTCCAAGTACCACTGATCTTGGAATCTTTCTTCATCTCTTGTTGTGACCATGAACAACATCTCTTCTTCTTCATGTTTTGCCATCTTTGCATCAGTTTCTTGATTATTCTTCTTTTCTCGACACTCACTAAAATAGTGACCATACTTCTGACAATTGAAACACTGAATGTGACTTTTATCAGGTTTTTGACCACCACCTCTTCCTCTACCTACAACACCTCCTATTTGGTTGCCTTGGTTCTAGGGTTTTCACTGATTCGACTAGTTTCCTTCTTGATGATTTCGACCAGTCGAATTGTTGTAGTCTCCTCTACCTTTATTGCCACTTCAGCTTCCTTTGTCTTTTTTTTTCTTTTTCTGACTGCATCTGGAAAGCCATATCACTCTTCGACTTTCCTACAACTCTTTCAACCATCCTTTGTTCATGAGACTCAAGCGTTCCTTGAAGCTCTTCCTTCATTAATACTAACAAGTCTTTCGACTATTATATTTCTACTACCATATGGTCGGACTTTGGAGCCAATGACCTCAAGATCTTTGCAACAACTGATCTTGATGTCATCACTTCTCCACATAACTTGATTTGATTCACCAGTTTAGTAACTTAGTGAATAAATATGTTATACTTTCATTTTCTTCCATCTGAAGCAATTCATAGGTTCTCTTGTGAGTTTGTAACCTCGCCTCTTTCACCTTCTCTACTCCTCCAAACGACTTCTCCAGAATTTCCCACGCTACTTTCACTGATTCTACATTACTAACATTTTCAAAATTATTTGGATCAACACGTTGATGGATTATAAAGGGAGCTTTATAATCTTTCTTCGTCAATTTTTTGTGTGCAGCCTTTTCTTGATCTGTCGCGTTTTCTGCAAGCGGTGCTACTCCTCCCTTCACAAGATCCCAAAGATCTTGATAACAGAAAACCACCTTTATCTGCTTGCATCAATTCTCATAATTATCTTTCTTGAGAATCAGAAGATTCGCCGGAAAATGCTCGTTTGGGTGATTCATCGCCTTCACGGTTTTGCTTCCTTGAAACGCATTCGGAGCTCTAGATACCAGATGTTGGAATTCAACCACAACCTATAGATAATTTTACTCAATCTTGATCTCAAAATTGTTACCAATCACGCAATGACAATGAAAAGAGACAGGTTGAGAAAGAAAGAAAATAACATTGAAGAAGAAGATGAATATTCTGCAGAGTTTCTCTCTGCCCACAAACTATAGAAACTTCTTATTCACTTGCAACTACAAACTCTGTGAATACAATGTTATGAATTGTAAGAGTTGTTTACAAAATAAGAGTTACTCCTTTTTTATAGATTTAGGTTAGCTTACACCCCCAAGTCAAAACGCAAAACTATAAAAGCCCAAAATAGCTAACATTACTAAAATAGGCCTAAGTCGAAATCCTGTGTGAAAGAAGCTGCTTCGCCACTTCGACACACTAAGCAACTCGACACACACACACACACACACATTAGACTAATTTGACTAGACCTTATTTCTGTCAAGCTACACTACTTCGGCACAAGGAATTACAAACTCAACATAATATTATAATAACTAATACTTCTTTATAAAGGACAAAATTAATTTCAAATTCGAACATAAAATAATAATAGTCTAGAATGATTCAACAAAATACATCACTTGTTCATTCATCTAAATACATAGTTCCTTCATTAAAAAAAATACTAATTCACTTCAATCATTCATCATTTTCACTTGTTCATTCAACCAAAAAAAAAAAATTTATAGAATTTATATTTTGCTCCAAATAAATTTTACAGATACTTTGACATCATGGGTATAATAATTTTAAAGAATATTTAAATAATTTTTTTAATTATTAACGGATATGTATCCCCACAAATATAGGTACCATCAAATTCGCATTTATATCTATAAAAAACGAATAATTAAATATTTTTTTTATTTTATCCGTTGATACTTATTAGACTATTCAACTCGTGCTCATTACAGATTTTACCCCAAATATCCACAAATTCAAGTTTTTTTTTATCACCCTTACTTATGACTGCTTTCTAAAAATAGATAATATAATGACAGGAAAATTAAAGCTTTTAAGTAAATTTGTTTTGTCTTAGTGGATTAAACGTTTCATGTATATCTCACATTATAATTAATACATGTGAAATATACTACTTATTAAATTATTATATTAAAGACAACACATTTATAAAATCTATTTGTAATTTGGGGAGATCTTCCACTTTAAAATTACTTTTAAGAGTTCTATCTTCAATTTTGTGAGATTTAAGTTTTTTTACCTTTACTCTTTCATGTATGATATTATTAAATTTGGTGCATGGTATAAAGGAGAGATGATTTAACTCGATCAAAAATATATGGTTATTTAAATATTATTATGTTTAATTGTAATTTTGATTCCTCTATTTTTATTTTTTTTGAGTTTTAATTCCTCTATTTTAAAATTCAGAATTTTTGTCCTTTTATTTTTAATTTTTTTAAGTTTTGGTCCCCCTATTTTAAAATCCAAAATTTTGATCCCTCTATTTTCATTTTTTTATAGTTTTGATCCCCTATTTTAAGTTTTGTTTTGAATTTTAATCCCCTTTTTTAATTGGAAAGAAATTTAATAGGGGACCAAAAATTTTAAAAAATGAAAATAAGGGGACCAAAACTCACAAAAAATAAAAATAGAAGGACAAAAATTTCAAATTTTAAAATATGGGAACCAAAACTCAAAAAAACTGAAAACAAAGGGACAAAAATTTTGAATTTTAAAATAGATGAATCAAAACTAAAAAAAAAATGAAAATAGAGGGACTAAAATTGCAATTAAACTATACTATTAAATACTTAAATAACGTGGTTATTTAAAAAACAGTCATGAGTAAGCATGACAAAAGATTTGTATATGTGGATAAAATCCATTATGGATACCGATTGAATAGTTTAGTGGGTATTTACAGATTAGGATGAAAATAGACTGACCTGAGTTAGGTTTTGCAGGTTTGACCTGTCAAAAAAACTGAAGCTTAAATCTGACCTGTAACCTGTCATAAGTTTATTTTTACGATCGAGTCTGACATTTTCTAAGATCTGGTTAGCATGTTAACCTACATAAAAATCTATTATTTTAAATAGACTAACAAAATAAAAAACCAATAATACAAAAAGTTTGTTTACATTGACTTATTTTAACTTGTCTATTAACATAAGTTTTGTGGGATTATTTGTTTAAAATAACTTATAACATTGTTCATAAGGTGTTTTCATCTTATTTTCATAAATTTTCCAAGATAACCAATTTTTATTTATGTATTTTAATTCAAAGTACAAAACAAAATATAAAGATAATAAAAAAATTATTCATATTTATTTAAATAGGCTGGTCTATTAGACTTAAAAGATTTTTTTCATGGCTTAAGGCCAGACTTTTTTAACTAAATAGGTTTATAAAAAAGTCTAAGTCTTTTCTATTTAAAAAAGAAGTTTGACCCGACTTGAGCCTGTGTAAGTTAGACATGTAGACCCCTGTTATCGCCTATTTTTGTTCCTATCTACGGATAAAATAAATAAATATTTAATTGTCCTTTTTTACGGGCACGGTTACGGATTTGATGTTATGCATACATGCGAGTATACATATATGTTAATAATGAACAAAATTAATTAAATATCATTTAAAAGTATTACACGTGTGGTATCAAAGTTTCTATGGAATTTTTTTTGGAGCAAAATTCAAATGCTATTACTTTATGTTGAATGAAGTAGTGGAATGAATTATTGAAGTGAACTGGAATGTATTTTGTTGAATGAAAAAATGATGTATTTAGATGAATGAACAAGTGATGTATTTTATTTAAGGTAAATATTAACGAGGGCCCTCGAGCATTTTTTAAGAGATTAAAAATATAAATTAAATATTATTTAAAAAATTAAAAAAATAATTTTTTTTAAATATATGTATTCAATGCATTGAAAATAAAAATAAATATTTTTTTTAAAAAAATATTGTGTCTATTAAATGCACTGAATATATAATATTTTCTATATTTGAGTGTTAGCATGATCCATTGTTTAATCATTCTAGACTATTATTATTTTGTTTTGAATTTGGAATTAATTTTGTCCTTATAAAGAAGTATTAGTTATCAGTATAATATATTTTATTATGAGATGTATTTGAATTTAATATGGTAAATGCATTCAAAGGTTATATACATAATTTTTTATTTAGAACATATAAATAATATTAATAAATTATGATTTTTTTAAAATATACTCATGGGTATCCGTAAATACTCGCAGGTAATTTAAAATTCATAGATTAACACGAATATGAGGCGTGTATGGATATCAAATTTACTGTTCTGGCCTGGGCCCCAGGCTGACCACGCGGGCCCAGCCCAATAATGTCCCGCCAGACCCTATCATGTCCGGGCACGAGGTCCCCGACAAGCCAGAAAGGCCTCCCTGTGAGGAAGGCCTACCCCAACCACGTCGGGCTGAAGACCCCCCGCTCGGCGGACCTTACCCTTTGCGGGCAGGACGACGTGTCCTCCACACGTTCTCCACGTGCTCCCCTCCGCGGGGACACGTCACCTAACCAACTGCCCACCTCCGAAAGAGCCGGTCAAACCCACTTTCCAGAGACCACGGGACAGTTGAACTAGGGCGAAGACCACGTTCTGGTCTTCACTACGTCACGTAAGCCCTAACAGTCGCCTGAGTTGGGTATGGCAATCCAGCCCAACGCAAGTGACCGTTGGCCCAACGTTGGGGTCTCTCTATAAATACCTTCTTCCACAAGAGGGCAAGGTAATTCACTTCTTACCCATTTTCTGTACTTTGCTATCACTCTGCCCAACTCCTTACATTGGCATCGGAGTGTCTTGCAGGTACACCCCCTTTTCTCCTCCTCATCACCGGTGAACAGGTAGCAGTCCAACAGAGTGTGGCCAGTCCGTGATCCCCTTCTGATCATGACAGATCAGTGGCGCCGACTGTGCGGACAGAAACTTCCCCGTTACTCCGAGCAGAAAACCAAAGTTTCACCAACACTCCACGATCATGGCTAGCCCACACCACGACGATACCATGCACGATTTCGTGCTCAACGCCGCCGCCAATGGCAGTAAGCAGATGGAGACGTCACACCCAGCGGAGACCGACGAGAGAGACGGCCAGACTGCTTCTCCGTCGTCCGCATAACCGATCCGCCAGGCCGACCGCCGGCCCCCGAGCCCAGCGGCGTTCCAGCCCGTTCCCGTCCCGGCAGGAGCGGACCCAACGGTGGCTGCCCTCTTTGCGGCCATCAACCAGACGAACCAGCTATTGTTTCAGCAGAACGCACGAATTGGAGCGCTGGAGCGGGAGGTCCCCCCAAGGTCCCCTCCGCGGGAAGACCAGAATGGGGGCTCGAGGAGTCCCTCGCCTCAACCCAGAAATCGACGACCTCGGCTGGAGAGGCCCTGAACCGAAGTAGTGCGGGAGCGCACCAGATCCCCGATGAGACAAGTTCGCGGGAGGCGGCAGGACACTTCAGCAATCCCGACAAGGAATCCGCGCGTCGAACCCCCGGTCAGGAGGCCGAGGACCTGAAACCAGGTGCCTATCCTAAACGGCCAATCTCCTCCTCGGCCACCCGCTCTCAGCGACGAAGATGACTACCGGACTCCCTTGTCCCGAGAAATCATGGCCGCCCCCATTCCCCACGGGATGGAGAAGCCCCCGACGCTCTCGACGTACGACGACACGTCCGACCCGGATGATCACCTGGAAGACATCAAGGCCATGCTCGATTACCGAAACGTCCGAGGAGCTATCAAGTGCAGGCTATTCCCGACGACCCTAAGGAAAGGCGCCATGACATGGTACAAAATTCTGGAGCCCGAATCGATTACGTCGTGGAGGGTCCTGAAGGACCTGTTTTTAAAACACTTCACAGCGTCCCGACGCCACCCGAAGACGGATGTCGTCCTCGGCGCGATGATCCAAGCCCCCGACGAGCCTCTCCGAAAGTACATCGAAAGATTCACCCGGGAAGCGGTGCAGGTAACGACGTCAGACGAGATGAAGTGTTACCTAATGGAGCAGGGTCTACGCCACGACTCCAAGTTCTACGAGGCCGTAGGCATACACCGGACAACCTCCCTGCACGATTTCCTCGACAGAGCCGCGCATTATATCCGGTTCGAGGAAACCCAAACGGCCAACTCCGCACGAGACACCCGAGACAGGGAGGCCCCCCGCGGGCACCGAGATGACGGAGCCTCAAGCCAGCGGCAGGGAGGTGACCGTCGTCGGGAAGATCGCCCCCGCGAACAGCGCGAACAACGCGGCCCCGCCGGCCGATTCACGGGATACACGGCCTTAGTCGCCTCCCGCGAGCGCATACTGGCCAAATGCGCCAAAACCGAATTTTCCCAGGGAGGTGTCCGCTTCCCCAGGCCAACGCCACCCAAACCCAATGTGGACAAGTCGAAATACTGCCGATTCCACAGCAGCCACGAGCACGTGACCGAAGACTGCATCCATCTCAAGGACGCGATCGAAATCCTGATTAAAGACGGCCACCTAAAGAGATACACCCGGGGGGCGAGGCCCCGAGGCAAGAAGCCCCCGAGGCCAAGAAAGTCGAAGAACTCTCCTATTCCGACGGCGACAGCAGACTCCAGGTCGCGCTGTGTGTCAGCCGCCCCGAGGACTGGTTCGCGGACAAAGAGTTCGGCCCCCCCGACGGTCCCGACCTACCCAGCGAGCCGGCACGGCCAACCAGCCGGTGGGAATACTTTGCTAGAGCCATGGTCATCTCGGGCGGCGCCACAAGGAGCCTGTCCATAGGATCGGTGAAAAGAAAGTTCGACGAGCTTATCACGAGCAACTCCGGTAAGATGAGCACGCTCGAAAAATTTTGCGGTCGATCCAATCCGATCACATTCTACCTCGAGGAACTCCCCGGGGGATCCCCCAACTCCAACATTCCCCTGCTCATACGGGCGCAGATGGCGAACTTCGACGTCAGGCGCATCCTCGTCGACGGAGGCAGCTCGGTGCACATCATGTACACCCACCTCTTCACGACCCTCCAACTCGACGAATCCAACATATCCCCTTACGTAGGCTCCGACCTTCAGGGGTTCAACGGGACGACGACGAGACCTTGGGGGTACGTGGAGCTGAAAGTCACGTTCGGGGAAGAGGAAACGGCCAGGGAGACCAGCATCCGTTTCTTAGTCATCGAGCGCCCGTCCCTCTACAACTGTATCCTGGGCAGAACGACGATAGCAGAACTCACCGCAGTACCTTCCACTGTCCACCTAAAATTGAAGTACTACACGAAGCGGGAGGGCGTGGTGACCCTTAACGGAGACATCGAGGCCGCCCGGAGGTGCTTCGAGGCCGCGCTGAAAGGTTTGGATACCATCGCCCCAGCAACCAAGAAGGCGACCCCAACCGTGGCGCTGAAGAGCGAACCAAAGGAGCTGGTCGGATCCGTGGACCTCGACAGCCGCTTCACCGAGGAGCACGATCACGAAATAAGGACTAGCGAAGCCAACCAGTCCAACGGGCAGCCCACCCACCCGGCACGCCCCATCCCGGACGGTGAAAAAGCTGTAAAAGACCTCCTCGAGGTAAATTTTATTTCGAAAGCCCGGTATTCAACCTGGCTGTCCAATGTTGTACTCGTTAAAAATAATAATGGAAAATGGCGCATGTGTGTTGACTATACCGATCTCAATCGGGCATGTCCTAAGGACGCCTACCTTATCCCCAACATCGACAAAATCGTTGACAACTCCGCGGGCTTCAGGCTCCTGTCCTTCATGGACGCATACTCGGGGTACAATCAGATCCCGATGGCCGAGCACGACAAACAGAGCACGACCTTCATGACAGTGTCGGGCAACTATTACTACAACGTAATGCCCTTCGGCCTAAAGAACGTCGGCGCCACGTACCAACGGATGATGAACAAATTCTTTCGGGGCGAAATAGGTGACATGCTCGAAGTGTACATGGACGACATGATCGTCAAATCCTACACAGAAGCCGATCACACGACCCACCTCAGGAAGGTCTTCGACACCGCGAGGACATGCCGAATGCGCTTCAACTCGGAGAAATGCACCTTCGGTGTCCGCGCAGGAAAATTCCTCGGCTAATACATGACCGAGCGTGGGATCGAGGCAAATCCAGACAAATGCCACGCCTTTTCGGAAATCACCACACCCACCACAAAGAAGTCTGTCGCTACTGCGAAAATCGGCGCCGGCTTGACAGGAGAGTCGCCACCGTGCGTTATTTATCCCTCAGAACGGGAAAGGAAACGCTCGAAGTAAACCTCGCAAAGACGGGAAAAGGTATGGTCATCGCAACCAAAACCTGGATTCGGGAGTCGGTTACGCAAGGGGAAGGTATTAGCACCCCTCACGTCCATCGTACTCGATGGGATCCACGCTTGGTGTTTATAGGAAAAGGGTGTATTATCTATCTACGCTAATGGTCAGTCTGAAAAGAAAATAAAAGGACAGGACTCGACAGAACATACGGTGTTCTGGGCCTACGTACTCCCTCGTGCAATGGGAAAGTCAGAGTCAACGTAGTTCGACTACCTACGTCTAAACGGGGAAAGGTTGCTCGCCAGGACATCGCATCCTGTGCCTACGTACTTCCACACAGCATGGAAGATCAGAGCAAACGTAGTTCGACTAACTACGGCTAAACAGGGGGCTCTCACACAGCAGTGAGAAAACAAATTGGTCCTAAAGGTTCGGGAACCTGCAACTACGATCTGGTCTCAAATGCGCTCGGGCAATAAAAAGGGATAACAATTAGTCGTCAGCGGGAAAGTCTCGATCGCACAGCCGCGAGAGAACAAAGGTTAGTTGTTAGTGTGCTCGCTAGGATATCGCATCCTATGCCTACATATCCTCGTCTGGTACGAGGAATCAGAGCAGCTGTAGTTCAGCTAACTACGGCACAAGCTACTCAAAAGCTCCTACTGAAAGGAAAGGGAAAAGACACCCTAAAACTATGACTAAAGAGGGGAATCTACCTATTGTTATCATGCCTGGTTGACCATCCTAATGTCTATCATAACGACTCCGCAGCGGAGAAGTCAGAGCTCCTAAGGGATCATGGCAACAGGACTAAACAGCAAACGGGAAATACTACAAAGTAAAGAAATACTGGAAATATGCATGAATGCAACAACTAAACAAACAAGGCGCAAAGGCCGCAAACCACAGAGGTAAGGGAGCTCAGCTCTACCAAATACCAACAAGCAAAGCCACTCAATAACAAACAAGCAGAAGGAGGACCACCTCAACTTCTTATGCACACAAAGCCTAATTCTAAGATGCACCTACCTCAGAACTATCTAGATGAATTCCTAAGTCTAATGCAACACAACACCATACAAGTCAAACAGCACGAAGAGAAGGCTAGCTAACCTGACAAACCCCTATCCAAAGCTTAAACAAAAACCCTGAAACAAACTCCTAATCTAACCTCTAAGCAACTATCTAAGCAAAACTCTAATCAACCCTAAGCAAGAGGAATCAATCCCAGTCTCCAAGCTTCAGAACAAGCTTACCAAAGAAAGGGAGCTAAGCAGACAAACTCATAGTGCCTTCCTCAGGAAAGTACCAGGAGGTTACTACTCAGGAGTCATATCCTATGCGGCTCGACAACTGTGATTAGTTTACATTCCTCCTCAGGAGAAACTAAACTCACACGAAGGCTCTGGCATCATTGGATATTTGAGAAAGCCTATAAGAACTAGGGGAACTAAGTGAGCAGACCCATAGGACCTTCCTCAGGAAAGTACTAGGAGGCTGACACTTAGGAATCGTATCCTATGTGGCTCAACAACTGTGATCAGTTTACATTCCTCCTCAGGAGGAATTAAACTCACACGTTGGCTCCAACGTCATTGGATACTTGAGAAATCCTAGACGAATTAGAGGAACTAAGTGAACAGACCCATAGGACCTTCCTCGGGAAAGTACTAGGAGGCTTCCACTTAGGAATCGTATCCCATGTGGCTCAACAACATGTGATCAGTTTACATTCCTCCCCAGGAGAAATTAAACTCACAAGTTGGCTCCAAAATCATTGGATACTTAAGAAAGAGGTGAGAAGAAAGAATGAAAGTCATTCATAGTGCCTTCCTCAGGAAAGTACCATGAACTTCCTTCAAACTTCAGGATCTCGAACCTCACAAACAGAGAACAAGCTCCTAGACTAAGCCTCAATCCAATGCATCCTTGCAAGCTCCAACAGGACTTCAACCAGCTCCCATCTTTGAGAAGAACCCACAGGCCATCAAACCACAAGAAACTATCTCTGAAGTTCAACCACAGTTGAACTTCAAAGTCAGAAGCCATCAAGACTTCTCCTATCCTCCAGCTCAGACTAAAACATATCAGAACATCCTACAAAAATCTATCAGAAATCTAGGGGAAACCTACATTAGTCTAGTACAACATACTAAAAAATCAGAGCAAAATTCATTACCGGATGAAAGAACTAAAATCAACAAAGCAGACATATCCACAAACCAATTATTCAATATCAATGACAATGCAAAAATGCAATTAAACTGAAAATGCATGATTAAGCTAATGTTTTTGTACTATAAAATTCTACATTAAATTACGAGTCTACAGAAAAAAGAACGGAATTATTTGATCGAATCTACTATTTTTTATGAATTTTCTAATAACATGCATGAGCTAAAAGATATTAAAAAAAGTCATGTAAATGGAAAATATACCAAAAATAGTAAACAAAAATAAAATGGCATTTTTATTTTTATTTAATTTTCTAGACATTTTCATGAAGTGGTAGGAAAAACAAGAAATTAAAAATCAATTGTCTTCATTTTATTATGAATTTTACAATATGCAAGAAAATATGAAAAAGAAATTAAAAACACAAACTTGAAATAAAATGGGAGGGGGGTCCTAATAGCACATGTACTCAGTTATTTTCATGTGGGCCAGAAGATGGGTGGTGTACATAGCAAAGGGCGTAGGCCCATGGGAATCAGAAAAAACTAATAAAAAAAAACAGAAAAACAATGCATGGGGGGGTGCAGGACGAGGAATTTCATGTTATTCTTCATTGGGCTTCACGCTATGGGGGTGTGGATAGCAGTGGGCATAAGGCTCAGCCCAATCATTCTATCTCCTCTCTCACAGGGGGGTGAACGAGTAACGCAAGGAGCAGCATCAGTAAACGCGTTTGGGCCTAAACCCAAACCCTAACCCTAACCCAATTAACCCTAACAACAAAACCAAACTTCCCTCCCCACATTCTGATCACTGTTCACGCTCTCAAACCCTAGCCGTCTCCTTCGTCTTCCTCACCCACTCTCCTCTATTTCCAGAAAAAACCCAGACAACCTTCACTCAGCTCAAACTCTACAAATCCACCCTAACATCTTGCTTCTCAAAATAAGAAACCCTATACTAGTGCATGGACAGTAATGGAGATTATGAGAAAGGAACGAACCTGAGACGATGAAGTTCTGGGATCCCTTGAAGGCTCAGCGAAGGTCGCCGAGAGAGAAGAAAATCTTGGCGTTTTCTTGACTACCGAATGGGCTCGCGGAGGTCTTGAAGGGAACGTTGACGCTTGCTCGAAGATTTCTGGGCAAACAGTGAAGAACTCAATGAGTTCTATGAAGATCTGGGAAGAAAACTTCAAGAACTGATGAAGACGATGATTCTGAAGCTGATAGATCTTGAAGGTCCTTTGAGTTGCTTGGATATTCTGAGGAAGATCTTCAGAAGATCTTTGAATATCTTGATGAGGGAGGACGAACCACGAGGACCATCTTCGAAGGTTGTTGACGTTCGTTGGTTGATGGAGGTTTCTGGAAATTCCAGATGAACGATGAATGTTTGATGATGTTCTGGAAAACTTCTTGAAGAACGATGAAGCCTTGCTGATTTTCTGGAAAATTGTATGAAGGTTCTGGGCGCAAATGATGAGTTTTCCGGCGCCGTTGAGTTCTCCGGCGAGGTAGTGATGAATGTGGACGGAGGAGGAAGATGAAGAAGGAAACGTTTCTGGGAATTTCTGGAGCTTTTTGCAGTTTCCGGCAAGGGACGGTGGCCGGAGACGGTTGGGGCGGTTCAGGGAGGATGCATGGCCGGCGGCGAGGTCCCGGTGATGCTCAGGTGAAGAGCTGTGGTGGTGACAAGTGGTGAAGGGGAGAGACTGGGTGGGGACACGCGTGAGACGCGCTGGCAGAAGGAGAGGGTAGTGGGACGCGTGGCAGGAGCTGGCGAATTCAGAGTTGGTGTGGTGGGTCCTCCCTGGTGCAACGTGTGGCGCCCTTCTTATAGTGACAAGTGTCACTTGCAGACTCTGGACAAAAAACTGCCAAAAACTGGGTTGCAAAGACTTTGGGCTTTCAAAAAACAATGCCTCCAGGGCCCACGAAAAACTGGACAAAAAAACCTAAAAAACTGAAAAACTGATTAATAAAAAATATTAAATCTAATTAACCTAATTAAGACTAATCCTAATTAACTAGTTAACCTAACTAATCAAATCTAAAAGACAATTAACTATCCTAATAAAATCTAACAAACTCAATTAAATTCTAAACAAAAGATTTAAATCCTAATTATCCTAATTAAGCCTAAAAATGATTAAAATCTAATTAACTCCATATTAAACCAAAAATGATTAAGACTCTACTAATCTCTAAAAAACCCACTAAAATTCTATTTAATTTCTATTAAATTTCTATTAAAATTCTATAAAATGCCTATTAAAATAAAAGAAAAATCTATAATATTTTCTATATTATCTAAAACAATTAAAACTATTTAAAATCTTTTATATTCTAAAAATGATAAAAAAAAACTAATAAATCTATTTAAAAATCTATATAAAATTCTAAAAAGAGATTTAAGCTATTTAAAATTCTAAAAAATCCATTTAAATCCTAAAAAAAATCCTAAAGCCTATTTAAAATCTACAAAAGTCTATTAAAACCCTAAAAATGCAGACAAATGCAAATGACCACCATAAAAGAGCGCACGAGACCAGATTGAATCGAACAGAGAACTCCGGGTATCAGAATATCCCACAATCACTATGCAAGCTGAAAATCACCGAGGAGCGCACAATTTCCCGAGAATAAAACCCTGATGATCTGGACTGGATCTGCCATATCTGATAGACGAAAACCAAGCTGTAACCCTGATATCCTCTGTCTGTGCACAAATATCATGCGTCTGATTTGCGAATATGAATTTAAACCACGAGTCAGATAGGAGAATCGGTTGGTCAAATTTTAGGGTGCAACAGCTGCCCCTATTCAAGCGACTTGGACCTGAAGGGTTTGAAGAGCGCTCAGCCTTCAAACATTCAGAGGTACGAGACGGTTGAATACAAATAACCCGAAAATTTGCCAACCGCGAGCATATACTGTAAACTGCTTGGGGAATAAACTCCAGAAAACCGAGTCCAGTCATTACGGCGACAAACTGATCAATCATCTGGTGAAGAACTCCTGATTTGAATGCCAATTACCCGCGGTACCGTTATATAACAAAACTCGAGGGCTGCAACAAAACACCTGATCCTTTCACATTGCCTACTGATAGGCAGGAAGAGAAATATACCCACATCGTCTAAAGATAGACGGCAAGACACCCTGAATGGAGGAAACGCCAATACTCACATCGTCTAATGATAGACGGCAAGACACCATTAATCTCCATACTCACATCGTCTAAGGGTAGACAGAAAGACACCATTAATCTCCATACTCACATCGTCTAAGGATAGACGGAAAGAAAGCATTAATCTCCATACTCACATCGTCTAAGGGTAGACGGGATCATCCTGATTGATGAAACAAATCAACATTCACATCGTCTAAGGATAGACGGGAAGAAATAATCTCCATACTCACATCTTCTAATGGTAGACGGCAAGACACCATTAATCTCCAAACTCACATCGTCTAAGGGTAGACGGAAAGAAGGCATTAATCTCCATACTCACATCGTCTAAGGGTAGACGGGATCATCCTGATTGATGAAACAAATCAATTCACATCGTCTAAGGATAGACGGGAAGAAAGCGTTAATCTCCATATTCACATCGTCTAAGGGTAGACGGAATCATCCTGATTGATGAAACAAATCAATATTCACATCGTCTAAGGATAGACGGGAAGAAATAATCTCCATACTCACATCGTCTAAAGATAGACGGGATCATCCTGATTGATGAAACAAATCAATTCACATCGTCTAAGGATAGACGGGAAGAAAGCGTTAATCTCCATACTCACATCGTCTAAGGGTAGACGGGATCATCCTGATTGATGAAACAAATCAATATTCACATCGTCTAAGGATAGACGGGAAGAAATAATCTCCATACTCACATCGTCTAAGGGTAGACGGGATCATCCTGATTGATGAAACAAATTAATATTCACATCGTCTAAGGATAGACGGGAAGAAATAATCTTCATACTCACATCGTCTAAGGGTAGACGGGATCATCCTGATTGATGAAACAAATCAATATTCACATCGTCTAAGGATAGACGGGAAGAAATAATCTCCATATTCACATCGTCTAAGGATAGACGGAAAGACATTCATAATCTCCAAACTCACATCGTCTAAGGGTAGACGGAAAGAAGGCATTAATCTCCATACTCACATCGTCTAAGGGTAGACGGGATCATCCTGATTGATGAAACAAATCAATTCACATCGTCTAAGGATAGACGGGAAGAAAGCGTTAATCTCCATATTCACATCGTCTAAGGGTAGACGGAAAGACAACATTCACAATTCAACACCATCCCTCGAATTTCAGAATCCTTCTGTCTACGGGAATTGATGGAAAGATCAATATCCTTGAAGTGGCCACATCATCAGTATGGACTGACGGGAAGAAAACCACCTTCAAAGAACCATGTCGTCAATAAGGATCGACAATCACGAGAACTGAACATTCTTCGAAGAGCCTCGACATCCATAAGGATTGACAGTCAGAAAAGTCCCCCTTGAAACGTCATCTCATCCAATAAACAGAAAGAAAACCATTATCCGAAATATCGTTTTGAAACCCCTCAACAATCCAAAATAGCCGGAGAAGACTCGCTGGGGAAACACCCCCTCTGTACGATCCGACAATAAGAAACCCGCTGAACAATAACCTGAAACTTCACATTGTCTACTGATAGACGGAAAGAAAAGCCACTTGCTAGAGAAACCCCGTCTTGAACCCCACTCAGAATTACCCAAAACTTCACATCGTCTAAGGATAGACGGAAAGAAAACCACGTTCAACCTCAAGACGTCTAATGATAGACGGAGAAATCCCCTTATTGGAGGAACACATCGTCAATATGAATTGACGGGAAGAAAAGTTTGTCGATACCAGATGACTGACTGATCAAAGCATAATTGTTGTATGATCTGGAATACAAATAATCCGCTAAATCGTCTGAACACTGCTGCTGGATAAATGCCCCTGAACGGATCACAGAGTAATTCACGCGCCATATGAGACTGGTAGAAAACCTGACTTATGCTTCGTATGCATATGCATATATTCGAATCTTTCTATAGCGTAATGCTCCATTCAGGATGGAAATGCTACGCACTTTGACAATGACATGCAAGTATGATGCAAATACGATGATGCATGCAATGTGCTAATGCAGGCTCGAGCTGCCGGAGAAAGCTGGGTACAGAAAACCACTTCAGCAAAATAAATGCTGAAGACGAAGCCAACTCCGCTGGGGATAACCCAGATATCACTGAATTATCCCAGCGAAATAAATGCTGGGAGAGTGAAATCAACTCCGCTGGGGATATTGGGAACTTAACCGAACACCTCGACGACGTAATACCCTGCTGGGGAATATGACTCCGCTGTAAGATAGCGGATGCACCAAGTATGATTGGACTTCTCTGGGGATAGCTGACCCGTACCAATGAAGAATGGGACTTTGCTGGAGAAAATAGACGGAGTCTTCCTGCGTACTGATGAAGCTCGGATTTGGAAACTGATGCGCCAACACGGATGGGCTTCACAGTGATCGCCAACATGGATTTGAACTCTTGGGCTATCTGTGATGGGTCAGGTACAACTGACGCTGGAAAACATGTTGTCTGAATACGCAGCCTTTTAGTGGAAGAGTCAAGGGATAGTGACACGACTTCCCGCATTCGTCTCGCTCTCGAAAATCGACTGAATCTGCTCGAATAACTCTGAATGACCCTGCTGATACGGAGAAGACAATCCTTTCTCTTCTGATATGCCCCAGCCTGCGGGACCTCTGTGGGGATAGTCCTCGAAAGGAAATCTGACAATCTGTACCCCGATAGTCTGATATGAAATGCCCTAGTATTCTGAACTTCGGAAAGATACTCTACATCAAATGCTTCTCGAATAACCTCTGCGCGCTTAAGATGGCCTGCCCCTGATTGCGACGATTTTTGCCCCTGATTATCTGATTCAGAGTAGTGCCCCTGACTACTAGATATTTGCCGAATCTCAACCTGATTGCCCCAGGATAACTGACTTCGAAAAACTGACCTGACTGGGGATCACAATAAAAGCTTGCCCCTGCTCTCGGAACAGTCGGGCGTTCTGCATTCTATCTTGCCCATACTTTCCACTGTAGGAAACTTTTCTGCTGTCAAGCGCTCACTCGCAAGTAAAACAAGTCGTTCTGCGTAAGAGATGTATTAATGCAACACATATGATAGCTTTGACATCCAACCTGTTCACTGGGAATAGAAAAAACAGTTTATAGCATATAATGCCCAAAACATTTATCAACATCAGTACCGACATGGTAAGAGGAACCCTTTTAGGAGTCAGAATCGACGCGACCTTTACTGAAGTATGCTTTCGAAACAACTTGCTTCAATTAGGACTTTTGAAGGTTATAACGTGGTCAGGTTCACGGTTTTGAAAGAAAGGATAAAGGCTCAAAGTTTATTTTAACCCACCCATTCTCCTTGGTGTTCTCCGATCATATGTTCAGCTAATTCAACCTTAGCGCTCACCTCTCAGAGGTTGAAAGATAGGAGTGATAGTTCGAGAAACTGAGTGTTGGGAGTGACAGCCACTCACTCTTTCGTCTTTGACACTAGAGGTCACACGACTCGTATTTCCTTTGAGGATTTTTCTTTTGATCCTTTTCTTCTTTTTCTTTTCATATCCCTAACTTTTGCCTGGACTGACTCTTTTGAGTTTCTTTTGATTTTTTAAGTCCAGCGGGATGCCCTCATTTTTGCCTAAGTCATTTGTTTTGAAGTTTTCTTGACTTAGCGGGCTTTTGATTCTTTTTTCTTCGTTTTTTTTTCCGAACAAGTCGTGTGACACTGGTTGTCTGACTCTTTGGGGAATGACATGACTGCCCCACTCTTGATTGAATCATTGTGGTTTTTTAGGCACGACCTCTAGGGGTGTGATTGATCCTCGAACGTACACTCCTTTTGCAATTTGGACGCTCGGTCAAATTAGCTAACACCTACCCTGCCCCAGGTTAAGATTGAGGGTTTTTCGCTTTCAGAAAGAACTCCTACTACTAGGCTCAAAGGGGTTGACAAGGGATTATCTTCCTTATAACTCCGGTGTTTAGGGATTTGAAACAATGCCTGTACATCATCAACAGGTTTTATTTCAAAAGCATACAATCGGAATTTTGCACGTCGTTCATTTTCGTCATCCTCCCCAGATTCTTCTTAACCAAACGTTGGACATTCGTAAAAACAATTAGTGAACACGAATGGATTTAATCAAAACATGCATATTTATTTCATTATCATCAATTGAATGAAAACAACAATTTTTACAAACAAGATTGCAAATTCAAACAGGAAAGAAACTACAAATGTAAAGACATGACAAGATAAAACAAGAAAAAATGCTAGCTTCCGAGAACCGGGCTTTCACATCTGTCTTGCTGCTGAACCAGCTATCTTCG
The DNA here is from genome assembly GCA_963859935.3 of Lathyrus sativus. Classification (NCBI taxonomy): domain Eukaryota; kingdom Viridiplantae; phylum Streptophyta; class Magnoliopsida; order Fabales; family Fabaceae; genus Lathyrus; species Lathyrus sativus. The sequence goes on along the minus strand of OZ012739.1, from coordinate 493,215,370 downwards.
CAATCAGTTATTAGAGATGATGCTGTCCTGATCTGCTTTCAACGACCCAACCAAATTATAGAGCCCCTTCTCCTCATTCAGATGATTTTGGGACTTCCCTGCCCGAAGCTGATTGCTGCACTATCAAGTAAATCCTGTACTTTATGCTTGAAGGCCAGACAATCTTCAATGTTGTGCCCCTGTGCTCCTGAATGGAAATCGCAGCGCTCCTTGATATCATAACCTGCTGGAGGCGTCCCTGTCAGCGGGGCTAACTTCCTCTTCTCAACCAACTGCAATCGTAGCAACATCTGAAGAAGTTCGGCATACGACATCGGAGGCACCTTAAATACCCTCAATGGCTTCTGATTTTGAGCTTTTCGCTGATTGGGATACTGCTGCCTTTTCCACTGTTGAGATCGTTGCTGTTGTTGCTGGTATTGGGTTGACTGTTGAACACCCTTCGTAGCAAATACAACATCGGTTTCTTGACTTTCGCTGTACTGATCAAGACACTCTTTATGCTTAGCCATTTTATTTCTCAGATCTGCCCCAGGAATAGGCAACAGTTGTGGGCATGGAGATTCTGACACCATAGCGTCCAAGATACGCTTCTGACCTACTGCAGCTTTAGAAACATCTGTCATCTTAGCATCGACTGAGACAGGAGCAATACGTACAGCTACGCCGCTCGGCGTGAATTCAATATCGTGCGAGTCAATCAGGTCTTGAACATTGTGCTTAAAGGCATGACAACCCTCGATGTCGTGTCCGAGTGCCCCAGAATGAAACTCAGATTGCTTACTGGCATCGTACCCATGAGGAAGCACTCTCGTGGGTGGTTCCAATGTTCTCTTTTCAACCAGATTAAACCTCAATAAAGTCTGCAAGAGCTCAGCGTATGTTGTAGGCGGCGCCTCAAATATTCTCTTTGGCTTTCCCTCCTGAATCCTCCGTTGAGCCGGATGCATCTTTGGTTGTACTTGCTCAGGTTCCACATGCACGGGTGGCGCGAGCTTCTTCATTGCGGCTTCGAATAGCTGATCATCCTCTTTCCTAAGCACATTCTTGACTACTTCCATGATCAAGCTCATTTGGGTCTTCAGCTGCCTATTTTCCTCTTTGAGGATCTTCTGTTCCAGACGCGTCTCTTGCATGTCTCTCATCATCTTCCCCAGCTGGCTTTGGACTTTAATCACTTCAACCTGATTCTGTTCCATATCTCTGAAGGAATTCCTGCAACAAGCTGGACGATGAGGAAATGAGACCCACGGTTCTGATGTACCTGTTAAACGATAACGCAATGCAGAAAGCAAACACATATTCGATACAAGATAAAGAGAAACTCAAGCTATCAACACACAGACAAACATCTCCCACACATGTATAACCAACAAAAGCAGCACGTAAGCACAAATGAGTACGAATACAATGACCCCAGCCAACAATCCTGGTGGTGGTCGGCAAACACTAGTGCACAAAAGCTAAACGGGCTAGGCAGGGAAAACAGATGCGATACTCGGCACAAAAACCTCTAGAAACTTCCCTCATATTCAACTGAACTCTCTGATTGACAGTCTTCAGAGCACACATTTCCTGAGGAGTCTTCCATGACATTAACTGACGAACCCACACAACTGGATGATGGAAAATCATTAATCTGAACAAAACCCTGAGGAGTGATGCAAATACGGCTAGAGTCTAACAGATCTTGAACCTGGCTTCTAAGCACCTTACAATCATTGGTTGAGTGCCCCTGTGCCCCAGCATGGTACTCACAGCGGGCGCTAGCATCAAAACCTGGAGGATATGGTGGAATCACCGGCTTGGTCTCTTTCGGCACTATCAATCCACTTTTGACCAGATCTGGCAACAACTGACTGTACGACACCGGTAGCTGAGTAAACTGCCTTTCAGGTTTCCTTGGTCTCCGTGGGGCATGCTGACGCGATCGGCGATAGGATGACCGCTGACTTGAAGTGTCTGAAAACTGATCCTGAGATGCTAGAGATTCTGAGATGGCGTCGTCTCCTTCTTCCCATTCTTCTTGAGAACTGACAACTGACTCATTCTTGTCAACTGGTACGTAAGGGACATCTCGAAACCTTCCACTCTTGAGTCCTCTCTCAACAAGCTCTCCCATTCTCATCAGGCCCACAAAGCTTGTGCAACCGAACAATTTGTCAAAATACTGGCCTTTCAGAGTACCCAAGAAGATGTCAACCATTTCTCTTTCAGGAAGCGGTGGTTGAACACTAGCAGCCAATTCTTTCCACCTTCGCAAATACCCTCTGAATGATTCATTCTCCGCCTGGGATAATTCTTGCAGATGCACGAGACTAGGAGCCAAATCCAGGTTGTAATCGTACTGCTTCATGAAAGCTCTAGCTAAATCCACCCATGATCGAATCTGATTACTCCCTAATTGCACATGCCATCTCACGGATGCCCCAGTCAGGCTATACTGAAAGCAATGGATCATTAGTTTGTCATTTCGCACAAACGGAGTCATCCTTCGACAGAACATCATCAAATGCAGCTTCGGACAGCTATCTCCCGTGTACTTTTCGAATTCCGGCACTTTGAACTTGTACGGCAACACCAGATCAGGAACCAAACACATGTCTACAGCATCCAGGTTAACAGCATCTTTCAATTCCAAGGCTTTCATTCCTTCTTCCAACGCTCGGAGTCTTCTACCATTTTCAAGAGCTCTTGGATCTACTATCCCGGCCATTGGAATATCTCTTTGGTAATTCATCACAGGGAAAGCAGCACCTTGATTGCTAGCAGGAGGATAACGTTCATTTCAGCCAACAAACTGCTCATGTCGATCTCGGTTCTCAACAGTAGGCTGCACAACTTGGTCTGCAGTAAGGTTGTTCGCTTGCGGGAAGCCTTCCATAGAATCATACTGATGGTTGGACGCCATAGTAAACCTTGTCAAAGTGTTAGGAGCCTGGAAATTGCCTTCAGACATAGCTACCAATTACCTGTAACTGACTACGCTGCTTGATTCTGCTCAGATCTGCTTCAGCCCCTTGGTCGTCTTCAACACTCCACTCTTGCCTCAAACAATCCCCCGAGAATCACCCTCTGGTGGAAACAAAGGCTGGATAAGTGCTTTGGCCTGCTAGAGTAATGCTATGCAATATGATTTATGCAAACAGAAATACAAAAATGCTAACGTGCATGTGTGCATTGGAGATATTTCCCCTCCAATTCCAGTGTCAGTGGTAGCAAGACGAGATAAACCATAAAGACAATATTTAGAAAAACCCTCATATATTTATTAGAATAACAGTCTTGTCAAGAGGTTACATAACTATGCTCCATACAACTGATATGATAAAGGAGGATCCCAGCCAACATGCCTGGTGGTGATCTCAACACAACAGAATACAAGAGAAAAATCAAGGGCGGGTACGGTTGCGGAAGTCCTCAACCATCTTCTTCGTCTCTGCGTGATCCGGTCGATAAATCAAGCCTTCTATCAGCCGATCCCTTTTCCTGACCGTTCCCTGGATGTCTCTGACAAAGTCTTCCCAAGCCTTATCATTGGCACCATCCCCAGGTTTGGGTCTCTTGGCGTCTGCTCTATGCTGAAAATCCTCCAAATTCTTCATGGCATCACTCAGCTTGCGCTCGGCCTCGTATCGGCGACATGCTTCTTCTTCAAGCTCTTCAGTCTTCACTTTGACCTGTTCTTCTAACTGAGCAACTTGTGTCTTCAGCTCTTCTTCCCGCTCTTTGCGTTTGGCCATAGTGAGATCCCAGTGCTCTCTGAACTTAGCTAGCTTCGTGTAGGCCATTTCCAGCTCTTGCTTCTTAGTAGCCAGTACGCTGCTAACTGAGTCTACATCTAACTCCAGACGCTTCTTGGTTTCAGTCAATTCCAATAACGTAGTCTTTAGATGTTTCAGAGTTTCGGCCTGTTGCTTAGAAAAATATCCTGTTTCAATCTTTTCACGACGAAGCTGGGCATTCTCCTGCTCTAAAGCCTCTTTAGCCTTTGCTAGCTCTTCTTTCTCCGCCATCAGCTGCTTGAATACTTGTATGTCCACTGTGGTAGGCTCCTCCACCGGAGAAGGATGCAATGGCTGAACCGCTGGATAAGGCATACGGAATTTTGTAGCTCGCTCCCGAATCCATTCCACATACGGGCCAGGAACTCGAATATCCCCTCTGCTACCTGAAGGTTTCCCTCTCTTGTGCAAGTTCTTCCATGCCTTCTCAAGCTTGGTCAGCATCTCTTTCCCTATTGCCCCGGTGAGATACAGAGATTCCTGTATCTCCTCGGGCTTCGGCGCTCCCTGAGGTACATACCCAAATTGCCTGATCAATAAGGAAGGGTTGTAATTGACACACCCTTTCCTTCCTATTAACGGAACATTCGGGAATCCTTCGCATTTGAGTATGGCCTCAACTCCGAATACCTCTTCATTAACCCATACCACGTCCTTAGCAGTCAACCCCATCAAGCGCTCGGGCCATCCTAGAGAATCAATAGAGGTGACAAAGGGGCCTGACTTAGGCATATGACTGGTGAACCACCTGCACAGGAGAGGTACACAACAAGACATATTCCTTCCTCGCCGCTTTTCATTCTGGTAGTGGGTAGAGTGGTGGATATCTCCCAGCAAAGTAGGGACTGGGTTCTTCGCAGCCAAAATATAGAAGGCATCTGAGTCAACAAAGTCAGGAATGTTTGGGAACAACACGATGCCATAAACACATACAGCAAGGATGACGTCAAAAACAGCCCAGCCACCCTTCTGGGCATACTCCCGAGCCTTCTCCACCAAGACATCCAACGGAAATCCCCACACATCCCCTCTTCTGATCATCTTCCCAGCCAGCTCAGACTCTCTCAAGCACAGGATGGCAGAAAGCTCAGCCAGATTAGGCTCAGCGTCCGTACGATAGAAAGGCATCTGCTCGCGGATCGGTACATCCAAGAGTGCAGAATACTCCTCCAGGGTAGGAGCCAAAACAAAGTCAGGAAATACGAAACACCTGAGCTCCGCATCATAAAACTGTAACAGGGTATAAATGTCGCTGATCTCGTAGGCCGATGGCTGATAAACATAGGTCAGAATCCTCCCATATCTCTTTCTGAAGTCACCCATCACCCTCTTCTTAGCAATTGTAATCAACTCTAACAAAAGACTGATATCCGGAGACGGAAACTTGTAGGGAAACACTCTCTTCAGGGTTTCCATGTCTTGCTAGGAAACAAACACCAGAACAGGAAGGGAAAATATGTACCTGCAATACACACACGTTAGTTGAATGCAAATGGTAATGCAATGATGCAATATGATAAATAATGCAATCTGTGAACGCAGGGGCTATGCTGTAGCCTGAAGAGGAACATCTCTGTGATCAAGAACAGAAAACCACCCCAGTCACCAGAACCTCAGGACACTAACTATCATCTGATACTCAAAATATCAATCCCCTGGTAAGAAAACCATCTGAACCTCTGTATCTGACGAGAAAACCATCTGATAATAGCATCAACCTCAGATAAGAAACCCATCTGACCCAGACAACACACCTGGAGATGAATCAAGAACACCATCTGACAAAGGTACTGAATCATGGTTTCTGAAGGCCAGTTTTCCTGCAATAACCCGATCCCCCTCACAGGTATGATAGACCTAATCCACGGACAAAGGTACGGCATCCTATGCGGTCATCAGCGTCACAGACTTTCATGAATGACGATACGATTCCCAGAAGGAGTGGCATCATCAAGTCATGAAGAGGCCTCACTTAGCTGACTTCCAAATGATCGGTCCCCAGAGTCGACAATCCTCACGTCTGGACTCCCCTCAGATCCTCAGGACCGGAAAGGAGCACCTCTGCGAGAATCTCGTCTGAGCGTAGATTTCGTAGGGAACTGTGCCTGCTCAGCAGACAGGTTCGTCTACTACTCTCCACAACTATATCTAGGTGCATACTCAAGCCCAGGTCCGGCTTCTCACTCACAGTAACCTCCCTTGCCCACAGCAATAATCACAATAATATAATGCTGGAAAATAAATGCGGAAAGGTAAAGGTACGGAAAAGTAAAGTGCAGAAAAGTAAAACACATATGCACAACACCCAACAAATAAACACCCAAGCGCTAGGATTGACTCGCGTAGGGGATGGGAAACGGTCCCAGCATAAGGGATGGGAAGAGTCCCTAGATGCTATAAGTCCCCAGCAGAGTCGCCAGCTGTCGCTACTGCGAAAATCGGCGCCGGCTTGACAGGAGAGTCGCCACCGTGCGTTATTTATCCCTCAGAGCGGGAAAGGAACGCTCAAAGTAAACCTCGCAAAGACGGGAAAAGGTATGGTCATCGCAACCAAAACCTGGATTCGGGAGTCGGTTACGCAAGGGGAAGGTATTAGCACCCCTCACGTCCATCGTACTCGATGGGATCCACGCTTGGTGTTTATAGGAAAAGGGTGTATTATCTATCTACGCTAATGGTCAGTATGAAAAGAAAATAAAAGGACAGGACTCGACAGAACATACGGTGTTCTGGGCCTACGTACTCCCTCGTGCAATGGGAAAGTCAGAGTCAACATAGTTCGACTACCTACGTCTAAACGGGGAAAGGTTGCTCGCCAGGACATCGCATCCTGTGCCTACGTACTTCCACACAGCATGGAAGATCAGAGCAAACGTAGTTCGACTAACTACGGCTAAACAGGGGGCTCTCACACAGCAGTGAGAAAACAAACTGGTCCTAAAGGTTCGGGAACCTGCAACTACGATCTGGTCTCAAATGCGCTCGGGCAATAAAAAGGGATAACAATTAGTCGTCAGCGGGAAAGTCTTGATCGTACAGCCGCGAGAGAACAAAGGTTAGTTGTTAGTGTGCTTGCTAGGATATCGCATCCTATGCCTACATATCCTCGTCTGGTACGAGGAATCAGAGCAGCTGTAGTTCAGCTAACTACGACACAAGCTACTCAAAAGCTCCTACTGAAAGGAAAGGGAAAAGACACCCTAAAACTATGACTAAAGAGGGGAATCTACCTATTGTTATCATGCCTGGTTGACCATCCTAATGTCTATCATAACGACTCCGCAGCGGAGAAGTCAGAGCTCCTAAGGGATCATGGCAACAGGACTAAACAGCAAACGGGAAATACTACAAAGTAAAGAAATACTGGAAATATGCATGAATGCAACAACTAAACAAACAAGGCGCAAAGGCCGCAAACCACAGAGGTAAGGGAGCTCAGCTCTACCAAATACCAACAAGCAAAGCCACTCAATAACAAACAAGCAGAAGGAGGACCACCTCAACTTCTTATGCACACAAAGCCTAATTCTAAGATGCACCTACCTCAGAACTATCTAGATGAATTCCTAAGTCTAATGCAACACAACACCATACAAGTCAAACAGCACGAAGAGAAGGCTAGCTAACCTGACAAACCCCTATCCAAAGCTTAAACAAAAACCCTGAAACAAACTCCTAATCTAACCTCTAAGCAACTATCTAAGCAAAACTCTAATCAACCCTAAACAAGAGGAATCAATCCCAGTCTCCAAGCTTCAGAACAAGCTTACCAAAGAAAGGGAGCTAAGCAGACAAACTCATAGTGCCTTCCTCAGGAAAGTACCAGGAGGTTACTACTCAGGAGTCATATCCTATGCGGCTCGACAACTGTGATTAGTTTACATTCCTCCTCAGGAGAAACTAAACTCACACGAAGGCTCTGGCATCATTGGATATTTGAGAAAGCCTATAAGAACTAGGGGAACTAAGTGAGCAGACCCATAGGACCTTCCTCAGGAAAGTACTAGGAGGCTGACACTTAGGAATCGTATCCTATGTGGCTCAACAACTGTGATCAGTTTACATTCCTCCTCAGGAGAAATTAAACTCACACGTTGGCTCCAACGTCATTGGATACTTGAGAAATCCTAGACGAATTAGAGGAACTAAGTGAACAGACCCATAGGACCTTCCTCGGGAAAGTACTAGGAGGCTTCCACTTAGGAATCGTATCCCATGTGGCTCAACAACATGTGATCAGTTTACATTCCTCCTCAGGAGAAATTAAACTCACAAGTTGGCTCCAACATCATTGGATACTTAAGAAAGAGGTGAGAAGAAAGAATGAAAGTCATTCATAGTGCCTTCCTCAGGAAAGTACCATGAACTTCCTTCAAACTTCAGGATCTCGAACCTCACAAACAGAGAACAAGCTCCTAGACTAAGCCTCAATCCAATGCATCCTTGCAAGCTCCAACAGGACTTCAACCAGCTCCCATCTTTGAGAAGAACCCACAGGCCATCAAACCACAAGAAACTATCTCTGAAGTTCAACCACAGTTGAACTTCAAAGTCAGAAGCCATCAAGACTTCTCCAATCCTCCAGCTCAGACTAAAACATATCAGAACATCCTACAAAAATCTATCAGAAATCTAGGGGAAACCTACATTAGTCTAGTACAACATACTAAAAAATCAGAGCAAAATTCATTACCGGATGAAAGAACTAAAATCAACAAAGCAGACATATCCACAAACCAATTATTCAATATCAATGACAATGCAAAAATGCAATTAAACTGAAAATGCATGATTAAGCTAATGTTTTTGTACTATAAAATTCTACATTGAATTACGAGTCTACAGAAAAAAGAACGGAATTATTTGATCGAATCTACTATTTTTTATGAATTTTCTAATAACATGCATGAGCTAAAAGATATTAAAAAAAGTCATGTAAATAGAAAATATACCAAAAATAGTAAACAAAAATAAAATGGCATTTTTATTTTTATTTAATTTTCTAGACATTTTCATGAAGTGGTAGGAAAAACAAGAAATTAAAAATCAATTGTCTTCATTTTATTATGAATTTTACAATATGCAAGAAAATATGAAAAAGAAATTAAAAACACAAACTTGAAATAAAATGGGAGGGGGGTCCTAATAGCACATGTACTCAGTTATTTTCATGTGGGCCAGAAGATGGGTGGTGTACATAGCAAAGGGCGTAGGCCCATGGGAATCAGAAAAAACTAATAAAAAAAAACAGAAAAATAATGCATGGGGGGTGTAGGACGAGGAATTTCATGTTATTCTTCATTGGGCTTCACGCTATGGGGGTGTGGATAGCAGTGGGCATAAGGCCCAGCCCAATCATTCTATCTCCTCTCTCACAGGGGGGGGGTGAACGAGTAACGCAGGGAGCAGCATCAGTAAACGCGTTTGGGCCTAAACCCAAACCCTAACCCTAACCCAATTAACCCTAACAACAAAACCAAACTTCCCTCCCCACATTCTGATCACTGTTCACGCTCTCAAACCCTAGCCGTCTCCTTCGTCTTCCTCACCCACTCTCCTCTATTTCCAGAAAAAACCCAGACAACCTTCACTCAGCTCAAACTCTACAAATCCACCCTAACATCTTGCTTCTCAAAACAAGAAACCCTATACTAGTGCATGGACAGTAATGGAGATTATGAGAAAGGAACGAACCTGAGACGATGAAGTTCTGGGATCCCTTGAAGGCTCAGCGAAGGTCGCCGAGAGAGAAGAAGATCTTGGCGTTTTCTTGACTACCGAATGGGCTCGCGGAGGTCTTGAAGGGAACGTTGACGCTTGCTCGAAGATTTCTGGGCAAACAGTGAAGAACTCAATGAGTTCTATGAAGATCTGGGAAGAAAACTTCAAGAACTGATGAAGACGATGATTCCGAAGCTGATAGATCTTGAAGGTCCTTTGAGTTGCTTGGATATTCTGAGGAAGATCTTCAGAAGATCTTTGAATATCTTGATGAGGGAGGACGAACCACGAGGACCATCTTCGAAGGTTGTTGACGTTCGTTGGTTGATGGAGGTTTCTGGAAATTCCAGATGAACGATGAATGTTTGATGATGTTCTGGAAAACTTCTTGAAGAACGATGAAGCCTTGCTGATTTTCTGGAAAATTGTATGAAGGTTCTGGGCGCAAATGATGAGTTTTCCGGCGCCGTTGAGTTCTTCGGCGAGGTAGTGATGAATGTGGACGGAGGAGGAAGATGAAGAAGGAAACGTTTCTGGGAATTTCTGGAGCTTTTTGCAGTTTCCGGCAAGGGACGGTGGCCGGAGACGGTTGGGCGGTGGCCGTTGGGGCGGTTCAGGGAGGATGCATGGCCGGTGGCGAGGTCCCGGTGATGCTCAGGTGAAGAGTTGTGGTGGTGACAAGTGGTGAAGGGGAGAGACTGGGTGGGGACACGCGTGAGACGCGCTGGCAGAAGGAGAGGGTAGTGGGACGCGTGGCAGGAGCTGGCGAATTCAGAGTTGGTATGGTGGGTCCTCCCTGGTGCAACTTGTGGCGCCCTTCTTATAGTGACAAGTGTCACTTGCATACTCTGGACAAAAAACTGCCAAAAACTGGGTTGCAAAGACTTTGGGCTTTCAAAAAACAATGCCTCCAGGGCCCACGAAAAACTGGACAAAAAAACCTAAAAAACTGAAAAACTGATTAATAAAAAATATTAAATCTAATTAACCTAATTAAGACTAATCCTAATTAACTAGTTAACCTAACTAATCAAATCTAAAAGACAATTAACTATCCTAATAAAATCTAACAAACTCAATTAAATTCTAAACAAAAGATTTAAATCCTAATTATCCTAATTAAGCCTAAAAATGATTAAAATCTAATTAACTCCATATTAAACCAAAAATGATTAAGACTCTACTAATCTCTAAAAAACCCACTAAAATTCTATTTAATTTCTATTAAATTTCTATTAAAATTCTATAAAATGCCTATTAAAATAAAAGAAAAATCTATAATATTTTCTATATTATCTAAAACAATTAAAACTATTTAAAATCTTTTATATTCTAAAAATGATAAAAAAAACTAATAAATCTATTTAAAAATCTATATAAAATTCTAAAAAGAGATTTAAGCTATTTAAAATTCTAAAAAATCCATTTAAATCCTAAAAAAAATCCTAAAGCCTATTTAAAATCTACAAAAGTCTATTAAAACCCTAAAAATGCAGACAAATGCAAATGACCACCATAAAAGAGCGCACGAGACCAGATTGAATCGAACAGAGAACCCCGGGCATCAGAATATCCCACAATCACTATGCAAGCTGAAAATCACCGAGGAGCGCACAATTTCCCGAGAATAAAACCCTGATGATCTGGACTGGATCTGCCATATCTGATAGACGAAAACCAAGCTGTAACCCTGATATCCTCTGTCTGTGCACAAATATCATGCGTCTGATTTGCGAATATGAATTTAAACCACGAGTCAGATAGGAGAATCGGTTGGTCAAATTTTAGGGTGCAACAAAGTCCATCCAATCCCTCAATGGCGTGCTCGCCTCACTTTCCCGGTTCATCGCCAAATCCGCACAGCACGCCCTCCCTTTCTTCAAACTACTCAGGAAGGAGACCACGTTCGAATGGACAGAGGAATGCGAGCAAGCCCTCCACCACCTCAAACGCGTCCTGTCCGAACCACCGGTGCTGACACGTCCCATGATGGGCGAAACCCTATACCTATATCTAGTCGTAGCTAACGAGGCCGTCAGCGCCATTCTCATCAGAGAAACCTAAGAGGGGCAAAAGCCAATCTACTTCACGAGCAAAGCCCTCCACGGTCCCGAAGTCCGATACCAGCTGATCGAAAAAGTCGCCTTAGCCCTCATCACCGCTGCATGACGGCTCCGACATTACTTCCTAGCACACACCATCGTGCTCCGCACCGATCAGCCCATCTGCCAGCTCCTCGGCCGGCCCGACATGGCAGGACGCATGCTGAAATGGTCATTAGAGCTATCCGAGTTCGACATCGTCTACGAAGGCCAGAAAGCCATCAAAGCTCAAGCCCTGGCCAATTTCGTTGCCGAGATGACCTCCTCACCCGACCCTACCACGGGGAGCCACATATGGACCATTTTCGTAGATGGCTCCTCCAACTCCACGGGCAGCGGAGCAGGCATCATCCTTGACAACAAAGAGGGCACCCTCATAGAGGTCTCCCTCATGCTGGCTTTCCCGACGACTAACAACCAAGCCAAGTACGAAGCATTTTTGGCCGGACTTCGCCTGGCATCAGACCTCGGGGCCAGAGAAATCAAAATCTACACATATTCCTAGCTGGTCGCCTCGCAAGTACGAGGAGAATATCAAGCGAAAAACGACAACCTCGCCGAATACTTAGCACTTATCACCGAAAAGCTGCAAAGTTTCGACTCCGTGGAGATTACGCATGTCCCGCGCGAGCAAAACACCCGAGCTGATATCCTCTCAAAATTGGCGAGCACCAAAAAACGAGGAGGCCACAAGTCGGTCATCCAGGAAGTCCTATCGCAACCGAGCACCAAAGCGGCCACCGCCCTGCTCGACATCAACGCAATAGGAGATACCGATTGTTGGATGACACCACTACACACCTACCTCAGCATCGGCCGCCTACCAACCGACTCTAAAGAGGCAAGCGCGACCAAGCGATGAGCTTGCTCGTACGTCTTCCTCGAAGGCAAACTATATCGCAGAGGCTTCGCGATCCCACTCCTCAAATGCATCGACAACTCCCAGACTATAGCCGTCCTAGAGGAAATCCACGATGGCATCAACACGCAGCACCTCGAAGGACGATCCCTGGCGAGAAAGGCCCTACGAGCAGGATACTACTGGCCCTCGATGCAAACTGACGCGAAGGAGCACGTCAAACGATGTGACAAATGTCAAAGACACGGGGACATGCACCTCGCTCCACCAACCGAACTCAAATCCCTCTCCTCCCTGTGGCCATTCGCCTGGTGGGGGATGGACATCCTCGGCCTCTTCACTCTAGGATCCTATTAGAACAAGTATCTCATCGTGGGCGTGGACTACTTCACCAAATGGATCGAGGCCGAAGCCCTAGCCAAAATCACGGCCCACAACATACTTCGATTTTACAAACGAAACATCCTCGCAAGATTCGGGGTCCCGCTCGCCATCGTCACCGACAACGGCACGCAGTTCACGGACAAAAACTTTCGAGACTTCGTCACCAAGCTCGGAACCAAACACCACTTCACCTCGGTCGAACATCCCCAGACAAACGGCCAGGAGGAATCCGCGAACAGGGTCATACTCAGGGGACTAAAACGACGACTCAGCGACGCAAAGAGGGCATGGATCGAGGAGCTCCACAGCGTCCTCTGGGCATACCGAACTACGCCTCACTCAACCACGGGGGAAACCCCATTCCGTCTCACGTATGGAACCGAAGTAGTGATCCCGGTCAAGATACGCGAGCCATCCAGACGAACTGAAGCTCCCCTCGACACCGACGACAACGACTGCGCCTTACTATAGGAGCTCGACCTCGTCGAGGAGATCTGATCAGGCGCAGCCCTTCGGGAAGCCCGACTGAAACAGCAGGTGGCACTTCGCCACGACAACAAAGTCCTGAAACGTGACTTCTAAATCGGCGACTTAGCCTTACGCAGAAACCAGAAAGACTCACACGAGGGCAAACTAGCTGCGAATTGGGAAGGCCCCTACCGTGTCCGCGACAAGACGGAGCACGGGGCCTACTACCTTGAAAACCTGCACGGGGAACAACTAGCTCGACCTTGGAATGCCGAGAAACTTAAGCGGTACTACATTTAAAACACTGCCTGCGATGTCCAGCCGTCGCGGCCACTTGGGGGCGACATGGTACCACCGCACCTCCTTGCGTCTCCTAACGACCAGAACAAAAGCAAGCCCTGCCTCTTGTGTGTGCGGGCAGAAGGCCTTGCACGGCAGGGAACACCTTAATCGAGATCCCCCACCGTCTTACCAACACCGGCAGGACACCCAGCTCGTGATGGGACGTTCATGCCACGGGGAGAACTACCCCCGAACCGGTCAGGCAACAAAGCCGACCAACCGGCCAGTTCCCCACACCGCCGGAAACAATCGTCGTCGAGCTACCACCCCGGATAGGCCCAAAGGCATACTAAACATGCATTTCAAACACATACATTTCAAGCATACAAGTACGTGTAGAAATAAGACGAGCATAAACAACATGCAAAAACGAGGCGCACACTTAGACAATTCTCAAAATATATTAATCAAAAGCGGGTACTAGCCCAGTAGTCAATATTACATAAACAAGGGTGTGCAGGCCCGACAAAGAAAATAACAAAATACAAAATATGGCACTCAGGCCGAAATACGCGGGCACGCAGACCAGGGGCTAGTTTATGCTCCCTCCTCTCCATCAGCTTCAGGCTCGACGACAGGGACGACGGTGCCAGCCTCCTCGGCGCTGGGGTCGACCACCCCGTCGTCGACTATCTCATGGAAGGGGCCAATCCCATCCTCGACGAAGGTGGCGTCGGAGTTCACCACCCTGAGCTGAGCAACGGCGCTGTTGAAGCCCGCAGCAAAACCATCCAAGCAATCCCCTTCCCCTTCCAACACGCATATCCTGGCAAGCAGGTCTGCCCGGGTAACCAGCAACCTGTCGTCATCAGTCTCGTCATCACCAAGAAAGAGATCGCCCTCGAGCTCCACCACACGAGCTTTCGATGCCCGCAACTCCTCCTCAGCTGCCTTCAGCTTCTCCTCAACACCGCCGCGCCTCTTGCGCTCGAGGTCAACCTCCCCGCGAATCTTCCCTAACTCTTCGGTCAGCTGAGTCACCCTCCCTCGGCTCGCCTCCAAACCCTCGGCCGCATTGTTCAGACGGGACTACGCAAAAGCGAGATCCCCTTGCAGCTCTCTTCGCTCAGGACCATTTCCGTAGTGAAAGTCCGCATCAACGCGGCCAAGTCCTCGGTCAGAACCTGCCTCCTCGTAGCACAGTCGACACCCAGAATCGCCTTCACCTCCCCCGCAGGAATGTTGGGCGACCTAGCCCCATGGAAGTAGTCGGGGTGCTGGTGACAAGGAGCGATAGCGTAACCCTCCTCGGAAGACTCCACCGATAAGTCGACCACGGGCGTATCCTCCTGAACTCTCGCTATCTTCGGGGCCCCTTGAGAAGTAGGCGACTGGATACCGGTCAGGGACGCCGACGACCCCCTTCCATCCTGCTCCGCAGAAGACTACCCGGCCAACTGAGCCACCCGCGTCTCGCCCTTGACGCACGTAACTTATTCACTCGCTCCACGACAGAAGCCATATTCCCTGCACGACAAAAGAAAAATTGGTCAGTAAAAAGCTAAGGATATCAGGTCGAAAAAGGACGAGGCGTCCACCACCTAGGTAGCGCAGGGCATCCTCCTCCGAGGCACACTCGAGCAAGGCCTTTGTGTTGATCAGCCTCGGCGTCTCGCGAATGTTTCTGTAACTGTCGAGGATATACTGGCCATCGGGAGTGACCATCTTCGACGGTGGTAAATTGCACACGAAGGAAACTATCTTCAGATAGTTGGCCATGTCCTCGTCATCGAGCGACCCCGCCCGCACGATGTACCGACCTGTTCCCCGAGAATAATGTTCCAGGGACCACTCCACGTGCACCTGGGGCAGCATGACGGCCTCGCGACGACCATCTACTATCCTCTCCCCCTCAGAATATAAAGAACGGACCCCTTCGTGCGTGATCGGGCTGACCACGAAAAAGCGACCTTTGAAATCTCGGACAGAATCCATATACGTTCTGAAAAGCCTGTCCGGCTGCTTGAACGACACCCAGCCATGTCGACCACTCACCGACTGCCGTTGCAGATGGAAAATACGAAAGAACAGCGGTAGCGTGACGCCGACCTGGAGATATTGGCACGCGAGCTCGAAGGCCCGAATAAAAGCCAGGGCGTTAGGGTGCAGCTGCGACGGGGCCAGCCTCATCCAGTCGAAGAAGCCCAAATGGAAGTCCGAAAAGGGAAACCTGAGTCTAGCCTCTTTGAAGTAAAACTCGTACATCGGAAAGCGCATATGCCTGTATTTCGAGCAGATTCGATGACCTGGCCGAGGACGGTAGACTTGCCAGTTTTGAGGATCCCCCTCTTCCCGGTCCTCCATGGTGGCATAGGCCCCTGTCGGATCAGAAGCAAAGCAGGAGGGCGTGGTTAGAGGCTCTTCGGCCACCCAGTCTCTGATCGGAACGACTCGCTCATCAAAATAGGGGACGTCCGGCTCATTATCCTCGGCCATTGTGCCCAAGACAAGCATAGTCATTAACACCTGAAAAGAAGAAGGTAATGGTGAATTCGATGAAAGAGATTAAATTCACCCTTCCACCGCAAGTCAAGTGAAAGGGCGACGAGGACTCCCCGAGCATTGTCCCCGGGGGATCTGCCCTAACCTACCACCTCCCCGTATATCAGTATGACCCGAACTGCAAACCCTCCTCGGAGGCGTCCGTCGGAATAGACGTCGCTCCCCGGGACGTTCATCGGAGAAAAGAATCTCTCCACGGGGCATTCATCGGAAAAAGCTTCCCTCCCCGGGACACTCATCGGAACTATCGTCTCTCCCCGGGACATTCATAACAAAAACCCTAAAAAAAACCCTAGAACGGCGGAGATCTTCGCCTCTCCTCGGGGCATTCAAACGGCCCCGACCATGGTCACAAAACAAACGAGAAAAATAGAGGAAAAGAGAAAAGAAACTTACTATGGTGAAATCTACGACGGAGAACGCGGCGGTTGTGACGGCGAAGATGTTAGACGGCAGCGAGACAGCAGGCAGGAAACTTAAGAGCAAGAAGGAGAAAAGTGAGAAATGAGCAGGGGCTCGCTTACTTATACCCCTGCACGGGACTCGAAGCCTCGCTAGACACTTGAGTACCCTAGGGTAGCCGCTCTAGCAGCCACCTGGCGCACGACACGTGGCGGAAGCAGGCAGACACGCCCCTTCGCCTCTCCTCGCCTACGCCCGTCTTCAAGCCCGGACTATTGACTACGTAGAACATGCGTGCTCGCGCCGAAGGATTTTTCCCCGGGCCAATCCACTTTCCCGGAACGACGTCATCAAGTCCTCGCTCCCTTCCTCGGAGCAACGACTTGGGGGGCTCCTGTTCTGGCCTAGGCCTCGGGCTGACCACGCGGGCCCAGCCTAATAATGTCCCGCCAGGCCCTATCCTGTCCGGGAACGAGGTCCCCGACAAGCCAGAAAGGCCTCCCTGCGAGGAAGGCCTACCCCAACCACATCGGGCTGAAGACCCCCCCGGTCGGCGGACCTTACACTCCGCTGGCAGGACCTTGCCCTCCGCGGGCAGGACCCTCTCCCTCCGCGGGCAAAACGACATGTCCTCCACACGTTCTCCATGCGCTCCCCTCCGCGGGGACACGTCACCTAACCAACTGCCCACCTCCGAAAGAGCCGGTCAAACCCACTTTCCGGAGACCACGGGACAGTTGAACTAGGGCGAAGACCACGTTCTGGTCTTCACTACGCCATGTAAGCCCTAGCAGTCGCCTGGGTTGGGCCTGGAAATCCAGCCCAACGCAAGTGACCGTTGGCCCAGCGCTGGGGTCTCTCTATAAATACCCTCTTCCACAAGAGGGCAAGGTAATTCACTTCTTACCCATTTTCTGTACTTTGCTATCACTCTGCCCAACTCCTTACTTTGGCATCAGAGTGTCTTGCAGGTACACCCCTCTTTCTCCTCCTCATCACCGGTGAACAGGTAGCAGTCCAACAGAGTGTGGCCAGTCTGTGATCCCCTTCTGATCAGGACAGATCATTCACTAAATAGGGTGACATGGTCGTCTTAATCCTTAGGCTACTAAAGCCCTCATTTTAAACCATAAATTTTTAATTTTTTTTAACTAGTACATATAAAATTAATATTAAGAAAGAGTATATATATAATTAAACCCTAATTGACATACATTGCGGTGTTTATATTCTAAGAAAGAGTTTATTTTTACATTAAAAAAATGTCAATTATTATTAATTAAAAGAAATAATTAATTTTGATAATTGCACTGCTAATTATCTATGTTGATTGTCAAACCCTATAAGTTCCAATTTTTTAGCATTAGTGGTACGATTTTCATTTCATCCTTTATTAACATTGTTATTCAAATCACATCTTTTTTAACATTAGCGCACACATTGTTTTTCTCTCTTCCTCTTTCTTACTTACTCCCAGTTTCATAATTTTACTCTCAAGTCTCTTAAACTCTTTATTTACTAAGTTGTTCTCCCCAAATCTCAAGTTATATCTTGTGTCACGTCATTATTTATAGATATGTGTTGCTTATCTAAAAATATTTAATGTGTTAAGTTTGTTTATTTGCTTGTTGTCTTGTGTTTAATTCAGTTCTTTCGGTCATCATTTTTATTTTTATTTTCAAGTGTTTATTTATTTTTAAATTTAACTCTTTCAATTTTCAAAATTTTAAATATTTATCGTGTTTTCAATTTATTAGATTTTGAATTGATCAACAATTTCTTTTTGGCAAAATGTTGAAGAAGACAAGTAACAATGTAACTCCTAACTTTGTGAAAACCAAGTTCTATTATTCTAATTTGTTCTCTTTAATCTTTATTTATAGTAATTTCTATATTCAGTGATTTTCTTTTGCTTTTATCTCAAAATATATAATGTCTGCTAAAAAATATCAACTAGCTTATTTAAATTTTATAATAATAAAAAATGATAAATATAACATCGTAGATAATGATGAAAATGCAAAGAGAGAACTACTAATGAACAAAATAACATTTGTTCTTCTAGTCATAATAAAAACAGAAATATATATATATATATATATATATATATATATATATATATATATATATATATATATATATATATATATATATATATATATATATATATATATATATATATATATATATATAATATATATATACGATCATAGTCAATGGAACAACAATATTGAAACGAGCTGGCGAGATTTTTTAATAGAAAAAGGTCTAATTAAACTTACCCGTATAGATTCTTCTAAGGATGAATCATCAAGTCACTTTTCCTCATCACTTTATATTTAAAAAATGCTTAATAGAGAAAAATGAGAAAGACGACAACTATTTTACTCTCAAGACCTAGATAAAATATTTTGTTATGTAAAAAAAATTAATTTTATAAAGTTCTAATTATTAGAGTTCGCTTTAGACCTCAATATTAGTTGAGACGACTCTGCATGATGGATAACGGGGGGACTAATAGCAGTGCCTATGGGTACCCATTGTCATCCCTAGTCACGAGTCCCCATTGCGTTAAATAACTTTGGTTGCTGCAATTATTTGTAAAAACACATTAGTAAAATAAATAAATTCAATAAAAAACAAAATATAATGTAGAAATTTCAAATAAAAAAAAGTCAAATGACAGATAATAATACTATGTAAGAATTGTTATAACATATAGACAAAAATCAACCATTTTATTGCTCCATTATACTCACACTATCCAAAGCAAATATTTAACTACCTTTCAAAAAACTCAAACAAAATGTTGAGATTATAATTTCTTATGTTGAAGCAGTGTAGCTCGACAGAAACAAGGATTAGTCGAATTAGCCTAATGTGTGTGTACGTTGAGTTGTTTAGATGTCGAAGTGTCGAAACAGGTTGTTTGACACATAATTTTGACTTAAACTAAAATAATAATTTTAGACTTTTGTAATTTTGGGCTTTCTTCTATTATACATAGAGGGAGTAACCTCTATTTTGTAATAATTAGTATTCACAGATTTTTGCAGTTGCAAAGTGAATAAAGAATTTTTCCACAGTTTGTGGACGGAGATTCCGCAGTTGAAAATCATTCTCTTCTCCCTTTAATTTTGTCAAACTCTTTCTTTCTTTCTTGTTTTTCATCAACAGTTGTTGTGCATAATCTTTCTTGAAATCAAGATTGATTAGGAATTCTCAAAAGGTTTTGGATTAATTTCAATATCTGGTATCTATCTAGAGCTCCGGTTGTGATTCGTGGAAAGAAAATCACGTTGGTGCTAAATCATCCAAACTAGGGATGACAAAATGGGGCGTGGCCCGCTGGGCCAGCCCGTGCACCTACCAAAAATGGCGGGTTGGGTTGGAATTTTGGGTTTGCCGTCCATGAAAGCCCTCTACGCTAAAGATTGTCACCCGTCAAAGCCCGCTCCGCCAAAATCTGTCGCCCGCGAAAGCCCGCCGCACCTATTCGTTCAGCTTGTCCCACCTTAAACCCGCCCATAGTTAGTTAATTCTAGTAATTCCAATTCTTGATGGTTTCATTTTGTACATTTATTTGAGAATATATGCAATATTTTTTAAAGTAAAATTTGTTTAAAAGATGCTTTATAAAAATTATTCTAAAAAATAAGTGAAAATTTTAATTGAAATGTAAAAGCAAGCCTATTAATCTATTAAAAAAATGAAAATAAATTAATAAATAAGTTGGCGGGCAAGCCCACCTCCTGCCAACCTGTCACCTTGGCAGGGCGAGCTAGATTTTTATGCTCATTTCCACTTGGCGGGCTTGCCCGCTCTGCCTTTTTTTTGGCGGGGTGGGGCGGGCGACCCGTTTTGCCACCCCTAATCCAAATGAGCATTTTTCAGCAAACCTTCCAATTCTCAAGAACAGTAATTATGAGAATTGGTGCAAGAAGATAAATGTGGTTTTTAGTTATCAAGATCTATGGGATCTTGTGAAGGAAGGAGTAGCACCGCTTACATCAAACACGACGGATCAAGAAAAGGCTGCATACGAAGATTTGAAAAAGAAAGATTATAAAGCTCTCTTTATAATTCATCAATATATTGATCCAGATAACTTTGAAAAGGTTAGTAATGTAGAATCAGCAAAAGAAGCATGGAAAATCTTGAAGAAATCATTGGAGGCGCAGAAAAGGTGAAAGAGGTGAGGCTACAAACTCATAAAAGGACGTATGAACTGCTTCAGATGGAAGAAAATGAAAGCATAACTGATTTCTTCACTAGGGTTACTAAACTGGTGAATCAAATTAAGGGATGTGGAGAAGTATTGACATCAAGATCAGTTGTTGCAAATATTTTGAGGTCATTGGCTCCAAAGTTCGACCACATGGTAATAGTCATAGAAAAGTCGAACGACTTGTCAACATTGACGAAGGAAGAACTTCAAAGGACGCATGAGTCTCATGAATAAAGGATGGTTGAAAGAGCTACAAGAAAGTCGAAGAGTGATATGGCTTTGTATGTGCAATCAGAAAAAGAAAAGAAAGGCAAAAGAAGTTGGAATGGCAACAAAGGCAGATGAGGCTACAACAATTCGACTAGTCGAATTCAGCAAGAAAGAAATTGGTTGAATCAAAGAAAACCCTGGAACCAAGGCAACCAAAGAGGTGGTGCTGCAGGTAGAGTAAGAGGTGGTGGTCAAAACCTAACAAAAATCACATTCAGTGTTATAATTTTTAGAAGTATGGTCATTATTTTAGTGATTGTCCAAAAAAGAATAAGAAACAAGAAACTGATACAAAGATGGCGAAACATAAAGAAGAAGAGATGTTGATGATGCTCATAACACAAGAATGTGAAGAGAAAAAATATGGTTTCAGGATTACCAAAAATCGACATTTCAAGCGAAGTGTGTGAAGAATGTGTTCAGGTGAAACAACGCAAGAATAGCTTCAGCAAGGATGCAAAAAGCAACTCGAAGGCAATTCTTGTCATATACTCTAATGTATGGGTCATATTCTAGTGGATTCGATTGGAGGTAAAAAAATACATTGTCACGTTTATATATGATTTTAGTAAAAAAATTATGGACTTACCTGATCAAGAAGAAAAGTTAAGTGATCGAGGTATTTTCCAAACTTAAATCTATGGTCGAAAGACAAAGTGTTCAAAAGCTAAAGATTATGAGGACTAATGGTGGTGGAGAGTATGTGTCGAAAGATTTTGATGCATTATGTGAGAAAGAAGGGATTATGCAAGAGGTGGTGTCACCCTGAACTTCACACCAGAATGGAACTACAGTAAGAAAGAAAAGAATCATCATGAACATGGTGAGAAGTATGTTGAAAGGTAATCATCTACCCAAAGAATTATGGGGAGAAGTTATGTCAACTGCAACATACATCCTGAATAAATGTCCGACAAAGAAGCTAGAAGGAATCACGCCAGAAGAATGTTAGTCTGGTGTCAAGCCTAGCCTAAGTCATTTTAAGGTGTTTGGATCTATAGCACATATACATGTGCCATATTAGTTAAGAAGAAAACTTGATGACAAGTCGAGTCAAATGATCTTGATGGGATATCATTCGACTGGAGGATACAAGTTGTTCGACCCAGTAAACAAGCAAGTAGTGATCAACAGGGATGTGATTATAGATGAGCTTGAAAAATGAGATTGGACTGAGAATGTTAAGAAGGATTCAATGAGAATCTTATGTGAAAAATCAGCTAGTGAAGTCTAAAGAGAAATTCGGTAAGAAGAAGTCAGAGGTGAAGCAGGCCCAAACAGACCTCAGCAAACTAGACATATGCCTGCAAGGTTGCAAGAATGTTGATTACATCAGATGATGTGGTCAATGAAGAAGGTGAGCTTGTAGACTTAGTTTTCTATGCAGATGTCAAACCAGTCAATACAGCTGAGACATTGAAAGATTTGAAGTGGGTGAAAGCAATAAATGAGGAACTAGAGTCCATCATAGTCAACAACACTTGGTCCCTTGTCGAATTGCCTCAAGGCAAGAAGGAAATTTATGTGAAGTGGGTATATAAGGTGAAGTTGAATCCCAAAGGAGAAGTAACTCGACACAAGGCGAGACTTGTGGAAAGGATTTCTTCAGAAAGAAGGAATCGACTTCGATGAAGTTTTTGCAACTGTTGCTAGGATCGAAACAATTAGGTTAGTTCTTGGTCTAACAAACATGAAAAATTGGCACACATGTCAGATGGATGTGAAATGTGAATTCGTGAATGACCCTTTAGATGAAGAAGTTTATGTTTCACAACCAGTTGGGTTTGTGAAACAAGGCGAAGAAAGAAAAATGTACAGACTGCATAAAGCCCTATATGGACTTAAGCAAGCTCCAAGAGCTTGGAATAAGAAGATCGATAACTTTTTAAGGGAGAAGGAATTTGTAAAGTGAACGACTGAGCATATAGTATATGTAAGGAGAAGCAATAATGAATTGCTTATACTATGTCTCTATGTCAATAAACTGTTGATAACAGGAAGTTGCAAGAAGAAGGTCAAAGATTTCAAACATGACATCAGTAAAGAGTTTAAAATGTTAGACTTGGGAAATATCTCATATTTCCTTGGCATTGAATTCTACAAAAGTGGTAGAGGTTGTTAGAACACAGATTGGTTCTTAATAATTACTCTTTATTTTGATGATAACTATTAGGAAATTTATATTTAAGAATTATATACTCTAAAATTTGTTTGAGAGTTTTACTGCAGATTAAAATTATATTGACTCTCTAGAAGCAAATCTGCCTTTGAATACAAGAAGCTATTCTGAATCTGAAGCGCCAGATGCATCTTACAGAAGAATCTGCTTGCTCCTTACAGAAGATCCTGAGCGTAGTCTCCAGAAGGATCTGAAGAAAGAAGCTCCAGAACATTCTGAGTCAGAAGCATCTGAAGATAGTCAGAAGCATCTGAAGATAATCAGAAGCATCTGAAGATTTAGCATCAGAAGTATAGAAGAATATTGTTTGAAGAGTTTCTCAAAGCATTGATCTACAGAAGTTTCTGAAAGTACCTACGCTGCCAAGTACTGAAGTTCTATGTCAAGATGCTCTGATGATCAACACGCTAGAAGCACACAGCTGCAGAAGACTCTGATACAGCATTGTTCTGAATCTCATCAGAAGACTCTGATCTATTCAAACTCTGAAGAACTTGCTGAAACTGAAGAAATGTTTTCAAGAATGTATCCGTTGGAATCATTCAACGTCTCTTTCCTTATTTGTGCTAGACACACTTACACAGACAAAAAGGATTTATCTGTGCCATCTATTTCAAGGAAAGGTCAGTACATGTGAAGACAAAAAGGCTCAGACCTTTTGGACTCTCTTTTCAACGTGGAAAATTCAGTTGCCTATAAAAGGAGCCTCTCACTTCATTCTTCAGTTACACACTCTTGAGCTATACACTTGCTGAAAAGAAACCAAATATTCATAAGCTCTCATTCTTATTCTTCATAGAATCTTTGTACTTAAATCTTAAGAGAAAAATCACTGTTGTGATTATAGCTTTATAGAAGCATTAAAAACTCTTGTATTTTATTTACATTGTTTGTAAAGGAATTTCCTTAAGAGGATTCAGTGTGAATCAGTAGCTCTTGAGAAGACTAAGAACTGTAGTTCTTAGGTGATACTATTGTAATCAGTTTGATTTAATAGTGGATTAAGACCTTGTTGAGAAAGGCAAATCACTCTGGAAGGGTGGACTGGAGTAGTTGTTTAACGAACCAGGATAAAAATAATTGTGTGATTTATTTCAAGTATTAATTTTTTAAACTTATTCAACCCCCCCCCCTTCTAAGTTATATCTCACCTTCAGTTGGCATCAGAGCTCCGGTTCTGTGTGTGCTATCACTTAACAGTGTCAGTAAAGATCCAGAGGAGATATACTTTGATTTATATATTTATTTGTTATCATGGCTGATAATGCAATCAACAATAAATATGAAGAGAAGGATAGGATCAGTACCAAACCTCCAATGTTTGATGGAGAAAAATTTGACTATTGGAAAGATAGAATAGAAAGTTTTTTTCTTGGGTATGATGCTGATCTTTGGGATTTGGTCATTGATGGATATGTACATCCTACTGGAGAGGATGGCAAAAAGATTGATAGAAAATCAATGACTGAAGTGCAGAAAAGAGACTTCAAGAATCATCACAAAGCCAGAACTATATTGCTTAATGCAATCTCTCATACTGAGTATGAGAAGATTACTAACAGAGATACTGCTCATGACATGTTTGAATCACTCAAAATGACTCATGAGGGAAACTCCCAGGTTAAAGAGACAAAGGCTCTGGCGCTCATACAGAAGTATGAGGCATTTAAAATGGAAGATTCTGAAAATGTAGAAACTATGTTTTCTAGATTTCAAATTCTTACAGCTGGTCTGAAAGTTCTGGACAAGGGCTACTCAACGTCAGATCATGTCAAGAAAATCATCAGAAGTCTTCCCACCAGATGGAGACCAATGGTGACTGCATTAAAGATGGCAAAAGATCTGAACAAAATCTCCTTAGAAGAACTTATCAGTTCTTTGAGAAGTCATGAAATTGAGCTGGAGGAAGATGAACCCCAGAAGAAAGATAAAGGTAAATCCATAGCTTTAAAATCTAACAAAACTGCTAAAGCTTTGCAGGTTATTCAAGAAAGCTCTGAAGAATCTTCTTCTGAAGAAGAAGATGAGTTGTCCATGCTGTCCAGAAGGATTAACAAACTCTGGAAGCACAAGGGAAAGAAGTTTAACAACTTCAGAAGATCTGAAAACAGAAAAGAATCTTCTAGTCACAGAAGATCTGCCAAGAAAGATGTGGTGTGTTATGAGTGCAAAGAACCTGGGCACTACAAGAATGACTGCCCTAAACTTCTGAAAGAAAAACCTAAGAAGAAGTTCAACAAGAAGAAAAAGGTTCTGATGGCAACATGGGATGACTCTGATGAGTGTGAGTCATCTTCTGAATCTGAAGAAGAATGTGCAAACGTTGCATTGATGGCCAGGACAGAGGATCAAGAAGAAGGTACCTCTGGATATGAATCAGAATCTGAATCTGATGATGATGCAGAAGAGGTAATGGCCAAACTTACCAAAGAAGAACTCATTAAAGTTTTAACAGAAGTTCTTAAAAGTTACAACAACATCAAACTCAAATACAAGAAGCTGAAAAGCAATCTTGAATCTGAGATTGATCTTCTGAAAACAAAACTTGTTGAGCAGAAGGAAATAAATTTAAAAATCAAAAATGACTTTGATAGAACTCAACAAGAATCTGATTCTGAAACTAAGTCCTGTGAAAATATTTTAGAAAAATATGACTCTAGTTTTCAGAAGTTTCTCACTAAGAGCATAGACAGAAGCAAGATGGCTTCCATGATCTATGGTGTTAGTGGAAACAACAGAAGAGGCATTGGATATGAGTCTTCATCTGGAAGCAATCCAAAACCTGTTGAAAAACTTTTTATCAGTAAGACACCTCTGTACTCTCAATTCAAATTTGGTCATCTGAATGACATTAAACACACAAGCTCTGAGAAGAGTACTTATGTGTTTAAACCAAAGGCAAGTCAGAATAAACATTATGTTGCAAAACAGAAGTTTAGACAAACTTGCAAACCAACTAACCCCAAAGGACCCAAGAAGATCTGGGTACCTAAAGACAAAATAATTCTTGTTGCAGATGTTCTTAGCAGCAAAGTTAGGACACCAATCATGGTACCTGGACTCTGGATGCTCACGACACATGACAGGAGAAAGGTCTATGTTCCAAAGCCTGGAACTTAGATCTGGAGGGGACGTGAAGTTTGGAGGGAACCAGAAGGGCAAGATCATTGGATCTGGCACTATTGGAAATGGTAAGCTTCCCTCTATTACTAATGTTCTGTTAGTTGAAGGATTGAAACATAATCTGTTGTCCATAAGTCAATTAAGTGACAATGGTTATGATATAATCTTTAATCAAAAATGTTGCAAAGCTGTATCTCAAAAGGATGGTTCTATCCTATTCAGTGGAAAGAGGAAACACAACATTTATAAAATTAACCTTTCAGAACTTAAAGTTCAAAATGTAAAATGCCTCTTATCTGTGAATGATGAGCAATGGGTCTGGCATAGAAGATTGGGGCATATTAATATGAGACGTATATCTCAGATTAATAAACTCAATCTGGTCAGAGGACTTCCTAAGTTGAAGTTCAACTCAGATGCTCTGTGTGAAGCATGTCAAAGAGGTAAATTTTCAAAATCTCATTTTAAATCAAAAAATGTTGTGTCTACCTCCAGACCATTGGAATTACTTCACATTGATCTGTTTGGACCAGTGAAAACTGCATCCATCAGAGGCAAGAAGTATGGATTAGTCATTGTAGATGACTACAGCAGATGGACATGGGTAAAGTTTCTAAAACACAAGGATGAGTCTCATTCTGTGTTCTTTGACTTCTGCAATCAAGTTCAGATTGAAAAAGATTCCAAAATTATTAAAGTCAGAAGTGATCATGGTGGAGA
Source organism: Lathyrus sativus (assembly GCA_963859935.3). NCBI lineage: Eukaryota > Viridiplantae > Streptophyta > Magnoliopsida > Fabales > Fabaceae > Lathyrus > Lathyrus sativus. The sequence goes on along the minus strand of OZ012739.1, from coordinate 493,188,285 downwards.
ATTTGAAAATAAACATTTTGAAAAATATTTTTCTGAAAAAGGCATTGCACATGATTTCTCCTGCCCTAGAACTCCACAACAAAATGGAGTTGTAGAGAGGAAAAATAGAACATTGCAAGAGATGGCCAGAACCATGATCAATGAGACAAATCTGGCAAAACATTTTTGGGCAGAAGCAATTAACACAGCTTGCTATATTCAGAACAGAGTGTCTGTAAGACCTCTTCTGGAAAAGACTCCTTATGAATTGTGGAGAAACAGAAAGCCTAACATTGCTTATTTTCATCCTTTTGGATGTATTTGTTATATGCTTAATACTAAAGATAATCTGAACAAGTTTGATTCCAAAGCACAGAAGTGTTTCATGCTTGGTTATTCTGAACGCTCTAAAGGCTACAGAGTATTCAATACTGAAACACAGATTGTTGAAGAATCTATTCATGTTAGATTTGATGATAAGCTTGGCTCTGAAAAGCCAAAGCAGTTTGAAAGTTCTGCAGATAGAGAAGTGATTCTCACAGACTCTGAAGGATCAGAGGCAGAAAAGGCAAATATCAAAGAATCTGAAGCAACTCCAGATGCTACACCTTTGACTTCCCAACTAAACAACTTGCAAATTTCTGAAAGACCAATTGTCAGAGGATCTTCTTCCAGAATCAAATCATCTCATCCAGAAGATGTGATTATTGGAAAGAAAGATGATCCAATCAGGACAAGATCATTTCTCAGAACTTCTGAATCTTCTTTATTTGGCTTAGTGTCAATAATAGAACCAACATCTGTAGATGAGGCTCTGGAAGATAATGAATGGATTATAGCTATGCAAGAAGAGCTGAATCAATTCACCAAAAATGAAGTTTGGGATCTGGTTCCTAGACCAAAAGGATTCAATATTATTGGAACAAAATGGGTTTTCAGAAATAAGCTAAATGAAAAGGGAGAAGTAGAAAGGAATAAGGCAAGGCTGGTTGCTCAAGGATACAGTCAGCAAGAAGGTATTGATTACACTGAGACATATGCTCCAGTGGCAACGTTAGAATCTATACGCCTTCTGATTTCTTTTGCTGCACAGAATAACATCACTCTGTATCAGATGGATGTTAAAAGTGCTTTTCTTAATGGTATTATAGAAGAAGAAGTATATGTCCATCAACCTCCTGGATTTGAAAGTGAAAACTTTCCAGATCATGTTTTTAAATTAAAGAAATCCCTTTATGGATTAAAACAAGCTCCCAGAGCTTGGTATGAGAGGTTGAGCAATTTCCTTCTGAAGAAAAATTTTATCAGAGGAAAAGTGGATACAACTTTATTCTGTAAAACTGTTAAGAAAGATCTGTTGATTTGTCAAATTTATGTAGATGACATTATTTTTGGATCAACAAATATTACGCTTGGAAAGGAGTTTGCTAAATGTATGCAGGAAGAGTTTGAAATGAGCATGATGGGAGAATTGAGATTCTTCTTGGGAATCCAAGTCAATCAGACTCCAGAATGCACCTACATACATCAAACCAAGTATGTTAAAGAGCTTCTGAAGAAGTTCAACATGGTTGATAGCAAAATGGCAAAGACTCCAATGCATCCTACAAGCACTTTAGGTAAGGAAGAGGTAAGTAAGAAGGTAGATCAAAAACTCTACAGAGGTATGATAGGATCTCTTCTATACTTGACTGCTTCTAGACCAGATATTCTGTTTAGTGTCTGCTTATGTGCTAGATTCCAATCAGATCCTAGAGAATCACACTTAACAGCTGTTAAGAGGATTCTAAGGTATCTGAAAGGTACTGCTAACATGGGTTTGTGTTACAGAAGATCTGATGAATTTTCATTAGTTGGATTCTGTGATGCTGACTATGCTGGAGACAGAGTTGAACGTAAAAGCACTTCTGGAAGCTGTCAGTTTCTTGGAAGTCATCTGATCTCATGGTACAGCAAAAAGCAACCTACCATAGCACTATCAACTACAGAGGCAGAATACATTGATGCTGCTGGATGTTGTACTCAGATGCTCTGGATGAAGAGTCAATTAGAAGATTATCAAATCTATGAGAGTAATCTTTCTATCTTCTGTGATAATACTTCTGCTATATGTTTGTCAAAAAATCCAATCTTGCATTCTAAGGCTAAACATATAGAAATTAAACATCATTTCATCAGAGACTATGTTCAGAAGGGAATCGTAAATTTAGCCTTTGTTGATACAAATCATCAATGGGCAGATATTTTTACAAAACCCCTTGCTGAGGATAGATTTAAGTTCATTCTGAAAAATATTTGTATGGATTTTTGTCCAGAGTAATATTTATCAGATGCAATCTCTCAGATGCAAATTGTTTAATGATCTGAAGTATTTCATATGTTCATTTGTTCTATTCTGATTATTATTTCTGATGTGAAAATCTGAACTGACCATCTTTAGAAGATCTGAACGTGGCTAACGTTTCATTTCTTGAGAGAATTCAGAACAGCATGCAAGCAAACACGTGTCCCACAAAATCTGAAGAGGTGGCGTGTGGATAACTGAAAAGACATTTGAGGTGAAATTTGAATAGTTAAATTCTTGATTTTCCCCCCAAATCTGTCAGAAGCATTTATTATTTGAAATGATTTTATTCTTTTCATTTAATGCTCTCAAACGTGCTTTAATTCTGTCTTTTGGTGTGCCTATGTGTTTACTATATATACTTGAAGTGTTTTCACTTTCACACTTTTCACTCTCAGAATTTATATGCATTTTCATCTCTTGTTCTCTCTTCACAAAAACCCAAAACCTAAGTGTTCTAAAAAGCATTCTTCAATGGCGTCTTCTTCATCAACAACTGCTCAGTTTCAATCAACAATGGTTGCTGTAACTTCAGACAATCTTGGTGCTAATCCATACATTCCTCCTCAGAGAACTCTTCTCACACCTGTTGAAAAGTTAGAAGTGTTGTGTGAATCCATGGTTGAGTTTGACTCACTGGCTGAAAATGGGTTTGATTTTCGCTCCATTGTTAGAGCTCAAGGCTGGGTAAAATACTTTGATAGACTGTTTGGACCAGTTTACCCTTTGCTTATTAAGGAATTCTGGATCCATGCATCTGTGTATCCAAAGTTTATTCTGTCATCTGTGCTGGGAAAGGAGATCATCATCACAGAGGATCTTATTAGAAAACTGATTGGTTATGAAGAAACAGATGGTGTTTCACATCTGCCAGTTGGACGTGTTGATATGGATGAAGTCTATGATGAGGTTATGACTGCTGGACAAGCCTCTAACAAATTCAAAGATCTGAAACCAGAATACAAGATCTGGGCCAAGATCTTCATGGGATGTATTCATCATAGAAAATCAACAAACTCCCCAGATTATGTCAACAATGAGCAGATTTATTTTATGTACTGCCTCAGTCAGAGTAACAAGGTAGATTTTCCTTACTTATTGTTCATGCATCTGTGGAATCACATAAATGCATCCAGAGAATCTGTAAAGGAAAAGACTCAGAAGATCAGGAATTGGATACCTTTTGGAAGGTTGCTCTCAGATCTTCTCACTGAAAATGGTTTAGTGGCTGCTCTGTATGCTGCTGGTGTTACAGAGGAACTTGAGTTCATTATGGGAAAGCCTCTGAACGCTAAGAGCCTTCTGAGACTTAAGATTGTAGATGAACTTACCACTGCTCCAAAGAAGTTGAACATGTCTGATCTGAATAAAAGGATTCCAGTATCAGATTTCCCTCTATTTTTTGCTGAAGAACCTAGACACATTGTTCTGATGTATATAGAGCGATGCAAAATAGAAGGAGTGCCTGTACCTGCAAATGTATTTCAACTTGTCAAGCAACCCCTGCCAGATGCAGGAGAAGAAGAAGAAGAAGCAGAAGTTCCACTTCAGAGGAAAAGATCTCAACCTGCAGCAGAATCTGAACCTGTCCAGAAGAAGGCTAAGATTGCCGAGAGTCCCAAAGATCTTCTGAAGAGAAAGGACTCTGGAGAAGTTGTCTATGCTAAGAGGATTAAACTCAAAGGTACTAAAGCTTCTGTCTCTTCTAAAACTGCTGTTATAAATGATTCTATTAAGTCTGTTCCAAAACCCCCTATCACTCAAACTACATCTGTTGCTGCCCCCAGCTCTGTATCACCTCAGAAACAACCCACTGCTCCTTTATCAAAACCACCTCAACCAAAATTACACATCAAACACTTCACTCCAAAACCATCAAAATCTGTTCCAAAACCATCAGAACCACAACCTAAAGAAAAACAACCAACAGAACCACAACCAACAGTCCCACAACAACCAGAACCACAAACATCAGAACTACCACAAAATTCTGATATACAAAAATCTGCTCAACCAACAACAGAAACACAACCACAAACAGAAAATCACCCAGAAAAACAAACCTCAGAAGATCAACCACAAAATGAATCTGTCATTCCACCTTCACCAATTCAATCTTCTGAACCAGTAGCAATTGTTACTTCTGAACCCACTCAAGTAACTTCTGCTCCTGTTTCATCTGAACCACCTATTCAACAACCGGAAATTCCTTCAGAACCATCTCATATCCCTGAGACAGAAGTTCTTGATATCACTCCATTAAAAACAGTGTTTCAAGTTTCTTCTACCTCTTGTACACCAGAAACATCCTCAAATTCATCTGAATCAGACATTCACCCTGACTTTCTGATTAATCCATCTGACAAATATCCTGTTCATGACCCTGAACCTGAATCATCTGTACCTACCAAAACTACAGTTCCAGAACCTACGCCTCCACCTGAACCTTCATCTGAGATGATTGTTCCTACTTCTATTCCATCATCATCTGGAATCTCTTGTGCTCAAGTGTCCTCTTTGTATCATAATTTATCTTATGGTTTCAAACTTAAAGATTTTTATGATAGAGTTGAGCCCTCTGAACCCTTGACACCTCTGAGACCTAAACTTACACCAACCCTTCCATCTGTGATCCTTTCATATATTAAATCTATGGAAAATGAAGGATCTTTAGCCACCATATCTGATAAATCTGGTAAAGCTGTTGTTTCAGCTCTGCATTCTGCATCTGACAACACAGTCGCATCTGATAAACCATCAAAATCTGCTTTTGTACCATACTCTAATGCAGTCTTTGATGATGTTTACCCACGCACCAGACCTCAACCCAATCTGATTAATGCTTTAAACAGATCCCTTCCTCAGAAACCAGAAATTCCATTCTTTCCATATGTTCCCCCTCCTCTGATTTCCATTCCAAAATCTGTACTACCACCTACACCAAAGCCTAAACAGATGACTCTGGAAACCTTGCTTAAACCTCCACCCAGACTTAATATTGAACATTTATTTCAAACGTTTTTGCAAGAATTACAGATGTCTTTAGGTACTGTTCAAAGAAGATGCTCTGAATCTATGGATGTAAATGAGACTGAAATCATCTGGAAAGGATTTCTGAATAGATTCAACACTGTAGCTTCTAATCTAAAGAACATATGTTCTGATGATGTAAAGCTCAGAGCTGAAAGGCATCAATTCTGGATTGATAACAAGACTGGGCCTCTGCTGTGTTTGGATGCTCCTCCACCTCCTCCTCCACCAGAACAAATTGCCCCTACTTTAACTATGACTCTGGTAGAACCCTCTTCAGGATCTCCAGAACATATGGCAATTGACTCTGTTCAGGATACAGAACCTCCATCATCTGAAATCAAGACAGAAAATCCAGATTTGGCAAACAAGATTGCTGCTCTGGAAGCTGGTCAATCTGAAATCAGATCTTGGATGGCGAAGCAAGACAAGAAATCTGAGGACATGTCAGAGTGGATGACTAAACAAGATGAGAAGAATGAGACAATCACTAAGTTCATGTCAAAGCAAGAGCAATCACAATCTGAGATCACAGACCTATTGAAGATGCTTTTGTCTAAACACACTTAGATTTTTTTTCTCATGTTTGTGCATCTGTTATGTTTGCATCTGAATGTTTTGTAATATCTTCTGATGTACTTTGTGATCTGTTATCTTTAATTAAATCAGACTGTTTTTCTCCATTGGTTTATCTGCTTTTATTCCTTTTACTTGTCTTTATTAAAAGTTTTTACTTTTTGCTTATGACAAAAAAGGGGGAGAAAATAAAGATCTGAACTATTTAATATAATTTCACTAGAATGAATCTTCAGACATATCTATTCCTTCTAATATTTTAATTGACTATTTCAGAACTTTTGATAAGAACACTCTATAAAGAACCTCTGAGTTTCTCAGATCATTTATCCTTATCAAAATCTGAATCTTATATCTGCAAGATATTCTGATCATTGATTATTACAAGACAGGCAAGATCTGACCCTGAAGATTACTCAAGATAAAAAGGGAAGTTTCTATTCCTTTTTCATATTTAACTCAGGGGGAGATTCATCATCTCAGGGGGAGTTATATTTCTTTAAGTTCAATTAAATAAAATTTCTGATACTTTTTGTCATCATCAAAAAGGGGGAGATTGTTAGAACACAGATTGGTTCTTAATAATTACTCTTTGTTTTGATGATAACTATTAGGAAATTTATATTTAAGAATTATATACTCTAAAATTTGTTTGAGAGTTTTACTGCAGATTAAAATTATATTGACTCTCTAGAAGCAAATCTGCCTTTGAATACAAGAAGCTATTCTGAATCTGAAGCGCCAGATGCATCTTACAGAAGAATCTGCTTGCTCCTTACAGAAGATCCTGAGCGTAGTCTCCAGAAGGATCTGAAGAAAGAAGCTCCAGAACATTCTGAGTCAGAAGCATCTGAAGATAGTCAGAAGCATCTGAAGATAATCAGAAGCATCTGAAGATTTAGCATCAGAAGTATAGAAGAATATTGTTTGAAGAGTTTCTCAAAGCATTGATCTACAGAAGTTTCTGAAAGTACCTACGCTGCCAAGTATTGAAGTTCTGTGTCAAGATGCTCTGATGATCAACACGCTAGAAGCACACAGCTGCAGAAGACTCTGATACATCATTGTTCTGAATCTCATCAGAAGACTCTGATCTATTCAAACTCTGAAGAACTTGTTGAAACTGAAGAAATGTTTTCAAGAATGTATCCGTTGGAATCATTCAACGTCTCTTTCCTTATTTGTGCTAGACACACTTACACAGACAAAAAGGATTTATCTGTGCCATCTATTTCAAGGAAAGGTCAGTACATGTGAAGACAAAAAGGCTCAGACCTTTTGGACTCTCTTTTCAACATGGAAAATTCAGTTGCCTATAAAAGGAGCCTCTCACTTCATTCTTCAGTTACACACTCTTGAGCTATACACTTGCTGAAAAGAAACCAAATATTCATAAGCTCTCATTCTTATTCTTCATAGAATCTTTGTACTTAAATCTTAAGAGAAAAATCACTGTTGTGATTATAGCTTTATAGAAGCATTAAAAACTCTTGTATTTTATTTACATTGTTTGTAAAGGAATTTCCTTAAGAGGATTCAGTGTGAATCAGTAGCTCTTGAGAAGACTAAGAACTGTAGTTCTTAGGTGATACTATTGTAATCAGTTTGATTTAATAGTGGATTAAGACCTTGTTGAGAAAGGCAAATCACTCTGGAAGGGTGGACTGGAGTAGTTGTTTAACGAACCAGGATAAAAATAATTGTGTGATTTATTTCAAGTATTAATTTTCTAAACTTATTCACCCCCCCCCCCCCTTCTAAGTTATATCTCACCTTCAGAGGTTTGATGATGCACCAAAGAAGATATGCAGGCGAAATACTCAAGAGATTTGAGATGCAAGATTGTAACCCAACTTTGACTCTAGATGATCCCAGATTGCAACTGTCTAAAGATTCAGATGAAGATGATGTCAACCCAAGCCAATATAAAAGACTTTTTGGGTCATTTAGATACCTTTGTCATATAAGTCCTGACTTAGTATATAGTGTGGATATGGTAAGTAGATTCATGCAGAAGCTAGAGGTATCACACCTAGCAGCGACGAAGAGGATACTAAGGTATCTAAAAGGAACTCTCGACTACGACATTTTATTTCCTACAACTTATGAAGGAAAAGAATACAAGTTAGTGGGATACACCGACTCAAGTTTGTGTAATGATGTTGAGGATAGAAAATCCGCAATTGGCTATATGTTTATGTTAGGTGGTGCACCAGTTGCTTGGAGTTTGAGAAAGGATCCAATAGTGGCATTGTCGTCATGCAAAGCAGGATACATAGTTGTTTATCTTTGTGCATATCAAGCAAAGTGGATGGTGAATCTGGTCGAAAAGATTACAGCGAAGAGTCATGGAGCAATTACCATGAAGATCGATAGTATGTTAGCTATCAATCTGGAAAAGAATCCAATAGCACATGGACGAAGCAAGCACATCGTAATAAGGTTCCATTATCTTTGAGAGCAGGTAGCAGAAAGGAAGATAAACTTTGAACACTACAGAATTGAGAATCAGATTTCATATATCATGATGAAAGGAGTGCAAGTCGAAGTGTTCAAGATTCTAAGGTCTATGATGAATGTAGATAGCATAGACACAATGAATTAGGTGGTGTGTTGAGATTGTAATTCCTTGTGTCGAAGTAGTGTAGCTCGACAGAAACAAGGATTAGTCGAATTAGCCTAATGCGTGTGTATGTCGAGTTGTTTATATGTCGAAGTGTCGAAGCAGGTTGATTGACACAAAATTTCAACTTAGACCAAAATAGTAATTTTAGGCTTTCTTCTATTATAAACAGAGAAAGTAGACCCTATTTTGTAATAATTGGTATTCACATATTTTTGCAGTTGCAAAGTAAATAAAGAAGTTTTCCACAATTTGTAGGTGGAGATTCCGTGGTTGAAAATCATTATGTTCTTCCTTTAATTTTTTCAAACTCTTTCTTTCTTTCTTTCTCATTTTTCATTAACAGATGTTGCGCATAATCTTTCTTAAAATCAATATTGATTAGGAATCCTCAAAAGGTTTTGGGTTAATTCCAACACAAAAGAGTATAAGAAAAAAGAAAAGGTTAAATACAAGTTTAAAATGCTCTTAATTGATGCACTCTATAATAAAAAAAAACTAGAGTTCATGATATAGCTTTGGACTCCATCATCAGTTATAAAACTAAGGGATGTGAGACTATTTTAATATGTATACTTTCAACAAACACAAATTTCTTACATTGATTGAAAATGATACATCAATTTACAACGTCTAAACAAACAATCATAGTTTAAAACTGAAATGAATTTGAAACCAAATGTCTGGGTAGAAACTAAAATGGTGTCAACCCGCCCGAATCAATTCTTTTTGGACCTTCTAACCTTTGATGAACTGACCATATAGACACACGAAATGTGTTAGCTGAGAGCGATTGAAATTTTACCTCGCTCAAGAGTTGAAGATAGAAAAATGAAGATTGCTTTTATGAATAGGTAGTTGATGTGATTGGGAAAGGGAAAGGGATCTCTTGGAATTCCTAGCAGATATCAAATTGCAAGTTGGGGTGTAAAATCAATGTATTTATTTTTAAAAAGAGGTGTAAAATCATAATTTATTTTTCAAATCAATGTATTTTTATCGATTTTTTTAAAATTTGATATAAATTAATGTGTTCAGATCTTTTTTTTTAATTATAACAGGTTTTGGACCAAAATACCCTCGTATAAAAAGTTATAATTTTTTGGTTTGTTTACCGGAAGACTTTTTGGAAGTCTTCTGGTTCACATTTTTTTGGTTTGTTTACCGGAATACTTTTTGGAAGTCTTCCGATTCATGTTTTTTTTTTAATTTTTAATTTTTTTTAATAGTCAAATTACAAATATATTTATTCTATTTACTCTATTTTAGTTAATTAATATATTTATTCTATTTACTCTATTTATTCTGTAATTTGTTATATTTATTCTATTTATTTCTTTAATAATAATTATTCACTAATTTGATTTTTTTTATTAATTTACTATATTTATTTACTTAATAATAATTACTCCACTAATTTGGTATTGTTTTTTTAATCAATAAAAATAAAAGTTGTTAACTAATTTATATATTAATTGTGTTCTTTAAAGAAAGAAAATTAACAATTTAATAATATGTTTATATGAAGAATAAAAATAAATATCATATTTAAATTATAATCCTATCATTTTTTCTATCAAAAATTTTCACCAAAAAATTATAATATATAACATTTATAATTATTTAAACAATATTTTATAGGGTAAAATATTAACTTTTAAAAATATATTTTATGGGGTAAAATATACTTTTAAAAATTTTCACCATAAAGTATTAACTTTTAAAATTTGTAGGGGTAAAATATTAACTTTTAAAATATTAAAAACTAATTAAATCATAAATATTTAGCAGAAGAGTGATGAAAATATGCTTTAGCAGAAGAGTGTAGTGAAATCATTCAAAGGAAGCTTCCACCCAAAATCACTAATCAGGTAGATTCACTATTCCTTATGTTATTGGTTCGCTAAATATTAGCATTTCTCTGTGTGATTTAGGAGATAGCATCAATCTGATGTCATTGTCCATGATGAGGAAGTTAAAATATGGTGAGTAGAAACCTACTCAAATGATTCTAACACTGACGGATAGATCAATCACATGCCCATATGGAATTCTTGAAGATGTATGTTCTATCATTTTCAGTCGACTTTGTGATTCTAGATATGTCTCAGGATTTTGAGACACCACGATTACTCGGAAGGAAATATTTATGATTTAATTAGTTTTTAATATTTTAAAATTTAATATTTTACCCCATAAAATATTTTACCCCTACAAATTTTAAAAGTTAATATTTTATGGTGAAAATTTTTTAAAGTATATTTTACCCCATAAAATATATTTTTAAAAGTTAATATTTTACCCCATAAAATATTGTTTAAATAATTATAAATGTTATATATTATAATTTTTTGGTGAAAATTTTTGATAGAAGAAATGATAGGATTATAATTTAAATATGATATTTATTTTTATTTTTCATATAAATATATTATTAAATTGTTAATTTTCTTTCTTTAAAGAACACAATCAATATATAAATTAGTTAACAACTTTTATTTTTATTGATTAAAAAAAAACAATACCAAATTAGTGGAATAATTATTATTAAGTAAATTAATAAAAAATCAAATTAGTAGAATAATTATTATTAAATAAATAAATAGAATAAATATATTAATTAACTAAAATAGATTAAATAGAATAAATATATTTGTAATTTGAATATTAAAAAAAATTAAAAATTAAAAAAAAAAAAAGCATGAACAGGAAGACTAGACTTCCAAAAAGTCTTCCGGTAAACAAACCAAAAAAATGTGAAGCGGAAGAATTTCAAAAAGTCTTCCGGTAAACAAACTAAAAAAATGTGAACCGGAAGACTTCCAAAAAGTCTCCCGGTAAACAAACCAAAAAAAATGTGAACCGGAAGACTTTCAAAAAAGTCTTCCGGTAAACAAACCAAAAAATTATAACTTTTTATACGAGAGTATTTTGGTCCAAAAAATTTTAGTGTAGGGGTATGGGTATAATTGTAGGGGTATGGGGTAAAATTTCCATAAAATCATTGTATAGAAATAGGGAAATAGGGAAAATAACAACCAGCTAAAATTAAAATAATTAATTTACTAATACTTCATTCCTATAACATGGAAACATGGTCATTTAACGATATAGAAAAGAAGAGGCGTTGATCGGAGATAGAGAGAGAAAAAGACGTTATCAGAGATAGTGAGAGGAAGAGATGAGAGTCAAAACTTTTTTTCTTTTTTGTGGATAAATATTTTTTGCTGAATTTTTTTATATTTTATATTTATTGAACAAAAAATCTATATATGTTTTAATAAATGTAAAAACTAAGTCAATGAATTACTTAATTGTTGTTTGGCATCTTTCCTAAAGGACATTGAGAAGGCATCAAGAAATTTTGTTTGGATTAGGCAGTCAATAGAAGGAAACTAATAATGTCAGCTTGGAAGAAAATGTGCATACCCCAATTTCACGGTGGATTAGGTCTGAGATCCCTCGTGAAACTTAGTGCAACATCCAACTTGAAACTTGGATGGAATTTCTTAACTAGTAAGGAACCTTAAGACAACATCCTCAAAAGCAGGATTATCAAATATCACATATTCTCTTCTCTATAGTCCTACATCAATACTGAATGGCACACTATATCTTCCAACATTAATTGGTCCCTTGGTATAGGTAATTGGTCCTATAAGAAACGAGTCTAGAATTTCTTCACAGTCAAGGATATCTGATCTTTCTAAAACGACTGGGTTTATTTCAGAAGGTCTATGAGCCTTTCTTAGTAACTGACACAACCTCTTTCCTTTTCTCCAACAAAGACTTCATCAGAGTTTGCTTGACAACTTAAATTCTGAAGATATTATTATTTGGTCCTTAGCTCAATCAGGCAGTCTAGACCTGAAATAATCATATCATCTCAAGGCTTCTTCTATTCCTCAACCTTGGGCCAAGATTATTTGGAGTGTCTATATACCACCATCAAAATCTATAATTTCTTAGAGATTCATGATGGATAAGATCCCCACTTATGATCAATTGAATCAAAGAGGTTGTTACATAGTAACCAAATGCATCCTTTGTAGGAAAGCAGAAAAAACTTCCCATCACTTATTCTTTAATTGCCCATATGCCAAGAAAGTCTGGACCCGATTCTATAACACTGCTAGAATTTTTAGACCTCATAAGCTCTTGAAGATTGGTAGACTGCCAGCAGCTTAAACATATCAAACACAATGTTCATTAATTTTAAAAGTTGCAATCTTATACATCATATGTAATCTGTGGGAAACAAGGAATGGGGACAAATTCAAAAACATTACTCCAAGCTACAAGCATACTATTCAAAGGATTATTTTTCTAAATGATTTTCAAATCATCAAGGCTTTCAACATTTCCATCAAGGCATCCTTCACCACTCGGCTGGATCAAATGCAATTGCAATAAAGTTTATAATCATAATCTTCTTCCAGTTGGATGTGGAGGTATCTTTCAAAATAGGCATGGTGATTTCCTTTTGGCTTTTACAGGCCAAGTAATTTGGTCTTCCACTTATCTAGCCAAATTTGTTGCAGTTCTTATGACAATGGAAATAGCTATTGAAAAGGGGTGGCATAAGCTCTGGATAGAAACTGATTCGAGCATTATGGTACAAGATTTTCACAAATCATCCTTATTATCTTGGCCAATTCAGAACAAATGGAATACAAGTCTAGCTCATTTTGCACAAAAACACATTTTCATACATGTGCTAATTTTTTTTACAAACTTAAATCGCGCACACACACACACACACACACACGCACACACACACGCACACACACGCACACACACACGCACACACACGCACACACACACGCACACACACACGCACACACACACACACACACACACACACACACACACACACACACACACACACACACACACACACACACACACACACACACACACACACACACACACACACACACACACACACACACACACACACACACACACACACACACACACACACACACACACACACACACACACACACACACACACACACACACACACACACACACACACACACACACACACACACACACACACACACACACACACACACACACACACACACACACACACACACACACACACACACACACACACACACACACACACACACACACACACACACACACACACACACACACACACACACACACACACACACACACACACACACACACACACACACACACACACACACACACACACACACACACACACACACACACACACACACACACACACACACACACACACACACACACACACACACACACACACACACACACACACACACACACACACACACACACACACACACACACACACACACACACACACACACACACACACACACACACACACACACACACACACACACACACACACACACACACACACACACACACACACACACACACACACACACACACACACACACACACACACACACACACACACACACACACACACACACACACACACACACACACACACACACACACACATATATATATATATATTTATTTACTATATAACTTTTATTTGTAGTTGAAACGTATTTAATCAATCTCAAATTAACTTGAATATTGTTGAGAAAAATTGATTTTGAATATTTATTAATATTTATCAACTAATATAAGTTACTAAACTAGTTGTAAATATCAAGTTTATATGGAAAGATTGAAGAAGGGAGAATGTTTTAGTTGCGTTTTCAAAGTAAATTCTTGGTGTATTTTTATATTAGCCAAATATAGCATTTATACTACTAAAAATATAATTATTACACTAATGTAATAATTTGACTTACTATTTTAACTTTGACAAATTATGTATCTACAATAATTTGTCATTACTATTTAATTAGATGTTTCTAAATAATAATAATAATAATAATAATAATAATAATTATTATTATTATTATTATTATTATTATTATAACACTCCCTCCTTGAAATATCTATTAGGGTGCTCCATTGAAGTCTTATCAAGGAGAAACTTAAGGGAACATATATTGTCTCGTTAAAAACCTTATTAGAAAAAACTCATTGGGATAAAAACCTTAATAAGGGAAAAAAGAGTACAACATGATGTTCCCCCTCAACAGAGCACATTTAGTTCTTCTTTAAGGATCTCAAAGTCGACACATTCCAATATTTTATAAATGCTTCTTGAAAATTGATGTAGAAAGTGCCTTTGTGAAGAGATCTGTCATATTATCACATGAGCAGATATATTGAATATTAACCTCTTTGGGTGGATATGCTTGGTTATGTAACTTTTGATTAGGCATGGCAAAAAAACCCGAACCCGTCGGGGCCCGCCCGGACCCGCCCCGAAATTAGCGGGGAAAACCCGGTTTGAGTGGGTGCGGGTGCGGGTGCGGGGAAAACCCGACTTTTAATTACGGGTGCGGGTACGGGTGCGGGGAGACACTAAGACCCGCCCACACCCGCACCCGCCCCGCCCCCGAATAATGCATTTTAGTTTAATTCTCTTATTTTGCTTATTTTAATAATTATTTATTAATTATATTTTTAATTAAATTATTAATACCTTTATTACAATTAAAATAATTAAATTAATCAAATTAATATTCATTTACTAATTAAATTTTTAATTAATTAATTAATTAATTAATTAAAATAATCATTTTTTTAATTAAATTATTAATTTTTATTACAATTAAAAAGAAATTATTTTTTTTCGGGTGGGGACGGGGCGGGTGCGGGTGCACCCGTTCTCTACTGGGGGCGGGTCTAGGCGGTAAATTTTTACCCCCGATTGGGTTTGGGGGCGGGGGCGGGTGTGTTACATGGAAGCGGGTGCGGGTGCGGGTATAGTAAAACCCGCCCCCGACCCGCCCCGTTGCCATCCCTACTTTTGATGTAACCTTCTTTCATCTGGGTAACACATGCAGTATTGTCTTCATACAAAATTGTTGGATTATTATCAATTGGTAAACCAGATGCTCTCTGGAAATGTCTAGTTACCGATTGTAACCATCTACATTCTTTGCTTGCTTCATGAAGAGCAATTACTTCAGTATGATTTGAAGAAGTTGCTACAAGTGTTTGCTTTTGTAATCTCTATGATATTGTAGTGTTACAATATGTAAATATATATTCAGTCTGTGATTTAGCATTATGTGGATCTGACAAATATCTTGCATCTGCATAACCAAGCAAAACTAGTTTTGTATTGTTAGAATAAAATAAATCAAGGTCTGATGTATCTCGAAGATATCAGAATATATGATTTATTCTTTTTCAATGTCTTTTTGTAGGATACAAATTGAATCTTGCTAATAAATTTACTGAAAAAGCTATATCAGGTCTTGGATAGTTAGCAAGATACATAAGTTCTCCAATGGCACTGAGGTATGGTACTACAGAGTCAAGATCTTCTTCATTACCTTCATTAGGTCTAAATTGATCATTTTTAATGTTAAGTGTTCTACCCATCATTAGAGTATTTAAAGGGTTTGATTTGAGTATTTAAAGGGTTTGATTTGTCCATGTTAAACCTTTTCAATACTCTTTCTGTATAATTTTATTGATGTGCAAATATACCATTTTTAGTATACTCAATTTGTAAACCAAGACAGAACTTTATTTTTCCCAAATCTTTCATTTGAAATTCTTTCTTTAAGTAATCTCTTTCTTCCTTTATTTCTCTATTAGTTCCAATGATATTTAAACCATCAACATAGACAACAATTATTACAAAATCGGATATTGTTTTTCTTATAAAAACACAAGGGCAAATAGGATTATTTTCATAGTCTTCTTTAAGCAAATATTCGCTTAGCCTATTATACCACATGCACCCTGATTGTTTTAATCCATACAATGACCTTTGCCACTTAATTGCATACATTTCTCTAGGTTTTAATGTCTCCGAAATTTTAAGTCCTTTTGAGATTTTCATGTATATATCAATATCAAGGGATCCATACAAATAAGTAGTAACAACACCCATAAGATGCATATCAAGATTGTTAAATACTGATAAACCAATTAAATAACGAAAAGTAATGACATTCATAACAGGAGAATAAGTTACCCCATAATTGATTCATGGTCTTTGGTAAAAACCTTGTGCAACGAGGTGAGTCTTGTATTTGACAATATCATTTTTCTCATTTTGTTTTCTTACAAAGACCCACTTATACCCAATCGATTTCACATCTTTTGGTATAGTTGTAATGGGGCCAAATACTTTTCAATTTTTAAGAGAGTTTAATTCAGTATTTATTGCATCCTTCCAATTTTTCCAATCATGTCTATTTTGACATTCATTCATAGTTCTTAGTTCGGAATCATCATTTTCATTCATAATTTCACATGTAATGGAGAATGAAAATATTTCATCTATATTTATATCTTTTCAGTTCCACAAAGTTTCCGTATCAACATAATTAATGGAAATTTCAAGATAATTCTTGTTTTTATTTTCATTATCATTGATCTCATTATCATCATCTTGTGCTTCTTCGAGAGCACGTTTTTCAATTGTGGATTTATTATTATCTATTGTCTTTTCAAGATCACTTTCAATCATATTCACATTTTCTATTCCTTTTATTTTTCGGGGATTTTTGTCTTTGGATCCCATAGGTCGACTACGCTTCAAGTGTGCCTTAGATGTACTTGCTACAATATTTAAATTTGAAATCTTAATCCGAGTTGGGACATTTATAGCTGTTACGTGTGACTTTGTCACTCTTTTCAAATCAACAAAAGAATTTGGCAATTGATTTGCTAAATCTTGTAAGTGCATAATTTTCTTTACATTTTCTTCCCATGATTTTTTATATGGGTCCAAATGTAATAAATGGGGTACAGACCATGATATCTCATTTTCTAATTTTTTATTTTCTCCCCCTAGTGTTGAAAATTTTGTTTCGTTAAAATTACAATCAGAAAATCTTGTCTGAAAAACATCACCTGTTAAAGGTTAAGATATCTAATAATAAAAGGTGATTTATACCCCACATATATTTCCAACCTCCTTTGTGGTCCCATCTTTGTTCTATGTGGTGGAGATATTGGGACATATGCTGCACAATCAAATATCTTTAAATGGGAAATATTTGGTTCCTTACCAATTGCAAGTTGATAAGGGGTATGTTTATGATTAGCACTTGGCCTTAGACGGATGAGTGTTACAGCATGTAAAATTGCATGACCCCAAACAGTAACTAGTAGTTTAGTTTTCATAATTAATGGTCTAGCAATATATTGAAGACGTTTGATTAAAGACTCGGGTAAACCATTTTGTGTATGCACATGAGGAACAGGATGTTCAACAGTAATTCCAATTGACATGCAATCATTATTAAATAATTCAGATGTAAATTTACCAGCATTGTCAAGTCTAATTTTCTTTATAGTGTAATCAGAAAATTGAGACTTTAGTTTAATTATTTGTGCAAGAAATTTTGCAAATGTCATATCACGACTTAACAGTAAACATACATATGACCATCTACTAGATGCATCAATTAATACCATAAAATACCTGAATGGTCATGACGGTGGATGGATATGTCCACATATATCGTCTTGAATTCTTTCAAGAAATGCAGGCGATTCTGTCTAAATCTTACCTGGCGAATGTTTTGTTATTAATTTGTCAAGAGAGCAAGCTTCACATGGTTTATCTCCTGTTGTAAATTTTAAACCTTTCAATGGATGACCATGGGTACTTTCAACTATTTTACGCATCATTGTTGAACCAGGGTGACCTAAATGATCATGTCGTAAAGTCATCATTTTAGGATCTTCTTTTACTACTAAATTACATTCAATTGCATGTATATAAGTATAATGTAATCCAGAAGGCAATTTTGGTAGTTTTTCTAAAGTTTTCTTCTCTCCCAAAACATTAGTACTAATGTTAATTTATTTCATATTATCTTCAATTGCAGTTTCAGTATCATATCCTTGACGATTAGGGCTGGCAATGAACCAAACCAACTCGAAGATAGTTCGGAATTCGACTCGACAATTAAATCGTTGAACTAGGTTCATGAACCAAATGAGTTGAGTATGAGCGAAAAATTAAGTTCGTTAACTAAATGAGCTGAACTTGAACTATACATAGTTCGACTCATTAGGTTCATGAGTCAACTCGGTTACATATGAAAAGAATTATACTGTCTTTAAGATTAGGTTTAAATATTTACTTTAAATCTTAGACAAATTTAATCTTAAATTTAGTAGTTTTTGAATTAGACTCTCAAATGTATCTCTTTCAAGTTGTGTAGGTTTTGAATTAGTAGATTTCGAAGATAAAGTTAAATTTCAATATGATAACTTTTATTTTATTTTAATATTTTATTTTAAAATATATATATTTATTTAAAATGTCAAATATACTAATATATATATATATATATATATATATATATATATATATATATATATATATATATATATATATATATATATATATATATATATATATATTTAAAAAAATAGTTTTTAAGTTCGTGAACCACGTGAGATGAACCTAATGAGATGAACCTAACGAGTCGAACCGAACTGTTCGTGAACTTATAACGAGTCGAGTTTGAGCTTAAAAAAAAGTTCGTGTCGAACTCGAACTCGAACTCGAATTCAAAAAATTCTTAACGAGTCGAGCCGAGCTGAGGTGAGTTCGACTCGACTCGACTCATTTCCAGCCCTATTGACGATATATGTCACTAAAACTCTACAAATTTCTCTTTGATTTTGGAGAGTATAAAGCATTATTAATGACAAGATTTTGGTAATATGACATAACATTACCTGTTCTTTCAATTAAATTTGCAGAACCTGAAATTTTGAAGTGATGTTTAACATTTGACATGATTATATCTAGTGTAGTAATAACTTCTGATAGAAATAATCGCGCTGATAACATGTTGAGAAAAACTGATTTTGAATATTTGTTAATATTTATGAACTAATATAAGTTACTAAACTAGTTGTAAATATCAAGTTTAGATGAAAAGATTGAAGAATGGAGAATGTTTTAATTGTGTTTTAAAAGTAAATTTTTGGTGTGTTTTTACATTAGCCAAATATAATATTTATACTACTAAAAAATACAACTATTACACTAATGTAATAGTTGAACCTACTATTTTAACTTTTAATTTTGACAAATTATATATTTATAATAATTTGTAATAATAATAATAATAATAATAATAATAATAATAATAATAATAATAATAATAATAATAATAATAATAATAATAATAATAATAATAATAATAATAATAATAATAATAATAATAATAATAATAATAATAATAATAATAATAATAATAATAATAATAATAATAATAATAATAATAATAATAATAATAATAATAATAATAATAATAATAATAATAATAATAATAATAATAATAATAATAATAATAATAATAATAATAATAATAATAATAATAATAATAATAATAATAATAATAATAATAATAATAATAATAATAATAATAATAATAATAATAATAATAATAATAATAATAATAATAATAATAATAATAATAATAATAATAATAATAATAATAATAATAATAATAATAATAATAATAATAATAATAATAATAATAATAATAATAATAATAATAATAATAATAATAATAATAATAATAATAATAATAATAATAATAATAATAATAATAATAATAATAATAATAATAATAATAATAATAATAATAATAATAATAATAATAATAATAATAATAATAATAATAATAATAATAATAATAATAATAATAATAATAATAATAATAATAATAATAATAATAATAATAATAATAATAATAATAATAATAATAATAATAATAATAATAATAATAATAATAATAATAATAATAATAATAATAATAATAATAATAATAATAATAATAATAATAATAATAATAATAATAATAATAATAATAATAATAATAATAATAATAATAATAATAATAATAATAATAATAATAATAATAATAATAATAATAATAATAATAATAATAATAATAATAATAATAATAATAATAATAATAATAATAATAATAATAATAATAATAATAATAATAATAATAATAATAATAATAATAATAATAATAATAATAATAATAATAATAATAATAATAATAATAATAATAATAATAATAATAATAATAATAATAATAATAATAATAATAATAATAATAATAATAATAATAATAATAATAATAATAATAATAATAATAATAATAATAATAATAATAATAATAATAATAATAATAATAATAATAATAATAATAATAATAATAATAATAATAATAATAATAATATATAACAAATTTTTAATTGTAGTAATATTTTGATAGTTAATATGACAACTTTTTTTTACCGGGGAGTTTAAATTTTTTTAGTGTCTAATGCTTGTGATGCTTTTAAGAGAGTCTTAGAGATTTAATCATAACACAAAACATTCATTTCAACTAGAGCGCAAGTCCCATTTAAAGATGTTTTTAAGAGGAAGTGGCTGTGGGTGTAGTAATTTTCTCCTTTGGGTTGATTTCTTTTCCAACAAGGCGAAGAAATGTAAGATTGGTTGTTTAGAGAATTTCTTTTTCCACCTATGCATTGTTCTGGATTAATTTTTCATAGTACTTTTCATTTTTGGAGATATATTTTTCAGACAAAGACCATTATGAGTGGCGTCTTTGGATCATTGTGAATAATTATGTGTGAACCACCGACTTCCTTCAATTTATTGGAAAACATTTTGATGAGACGTTCATAATTTTGATTTCCTTTGTTTGGTACTAGGAGGTCACAATCACATTAAAACATATTGTAAGTTATAATACAGACAATCACTAGGTTACAATAAACTGCAGTATTAGGACTGCGTATTACGTATAATCATGTTGAACATTTCAATACATCATAGTGCCCATAACCATCATATATAACTCTAATAGGCTTCTCTTTTCCATACTCTTGACCATACTCAGCTATAATTTTAAGGTTATTGGAATTCATATCCTGCATCACCACTGTTATAGGCATCCTAAAACCATAACACACATCATCATTAAAACGTTAGATTACATGTATATGAAAATTCTGCAAAATTAAAGGAAATTGACTTAACTGTAAAACATGTGATGACATGAGAAGTTCAGGCTCTCCTCCCCATACTTGACACTTTCTCATTTGCATTGTATAGGTGTTAAAGTCACCCTCAAGAAACCTACACAACATATAATAAATTAAATACAGAAATGAATGTCTAATATATCAAAACTTTTTCCTCAAGATAATTAACTTACCATTCAGTGTCTGCTCTTCTCTTGATGAATTCATCCACAACCTACAAACAATGTGTTATAACAACAACCAGTGATAAAAGAGTCTTACATCTGCGACTATAAAACAGCTGTAATATTGCAAGCAATATATATATATATATATATGTGTGTGTGTGTGTAATACTTCGGTCTAGATCACAAAAATACTAGTGAACCGTATCGCGGTAGACTAGAATTTTTTTTAGTTTCATGAAAAATAAAAACAATTAGTAAATTACTTTTGCTCTGAGTTCATCTGCAAGTTCTTTTTGCTTGGTGAGACTTGGAGGTTGGTCTCCTGTTCTGAGGCTGGCACCATAGATCACTGATCTGAACATACATCTACCATCACCTGGTATACCTACAATAAATAATTTAACAGTTCAAGTTTTAGTAACTCGCCTTCATTTGAAATTGGATTTATAGGTTTATGCAGAATAAAATAATCATAAAGAAGTAAAACGAAACGATCAAGACATACGAATTATCGGAAGGTTGCTATGGGGCGATCTTTCTGATTTCAGCATCACTTGAACCATAAAACTATAGCAAAATCAAGCACAACATGAATTAAGAAGAAGAATAACCATGTATATTGCTCTTGTTTTTAGAGATTTAACTTGGACTAAGATTTCATTTAGGATATTTATTACTTTTTAAGTTGTTAGATTCTTAAGAAATTCATAGTTTTGATTAGCTACATATTCTGCTTCACACTTTCTCCAAACTTTTAGTCTTTTCTTTTGGTTGAGTTGTGCTGTAAACTTAAGCACTGAATAATCGAATCAGATGCTTATTTTCTTTTTAGCATTTCATTCTGCCAAACTTATAAACTGTCTCATAAATCAATTTTTGTGTATATAGTACAAAGAAAGTGCAGTTACTCTGTAGTCGGAAACATATGTAATATTGCCCGAATTTTTGTGGTTTGAATGACAAGACACGCAATGAAAGGACTATCGATCAATCAAATTCATGGGAACTCAGTCCCCACAACAAATTGTGGACAGACAGCTATATATTCAAGAATGTAATGAATGAATATTGGAATCCTACCATTTCCTCCTCATAAGGAATTGGTTCTTTCACCTTTGTTCTTTGTCCCAAATAGCTGTAGTTTTGGACTTTATGTTCACACTTCTCTTTTGTTTCAATACCATTAATGCGACAAGTAGTTTTCCTTAAAAACTGAAGCAATAACGTCCTCTCTTTCTAATGATTTTTTTTATGACTTTATTTAGTCATTTTAACTATTTAGTTATTTAAGCTGTTACAAGCATTTTATGTCTCTAAACCTATCATAAACTCCTCAAATACGTAGATAGAGAAAAAGAATAACCAAAAAAAAAATAAGATAAAGATATGCTGTTTAGTTCTCTTTTTACAAGCTAAGTAAGAATTATGAATCTCCAATAATTAACTTTCATAAAGTAAATCTAACCCAAATAAATTACACGTGCCTGTACAACTCCTCTTCAATTTGGAATCCAAAAAATAAGCAACAATTTACATGAGAGGATGATAAAAAGGAAGGCCCCCAGAAGAGTTAAAAATCAAACAAAGATTTAATTACATGGAACCTAACACTAACACTGGTATACAGAATAGCTCTTGCTTTTCCATAGAAAACTTAAAGCTTTCCCAACTCTTCTTCTAGATATTGATTTAGATAACGGTTTCGTTTCTTGAGGAGGCATGGACAAATCACCAGCTTCAGGAGAGAAGAGTTGAGTCTTAGCAGGTGAATGATCTCGCTGTCGCTGCTCTCGGAAGAGCATCAAGAGTTTCTGAGCTTTCTCTCTTCCTCTTGAGGTTCCATTTACTGATATTGACACCAATGCAGGTATAGCGCCTTCTTGCAGGACCATATCACAACATTTCTCACTCCTGTTGCATAATATTAGAAGACAAGACACGGCTTGTTCCTGCTCAAGGGATTCACCGGTATCGAGTATAGAAGCTAATGTGCTTATGAGTTCAGGATTCAACACCATTTCCTCTCTTCCAGCTTGAGAAATGGCCAAATTAACTAAAACAGCTATGCATTTTTCTGTCCATGTGCAATCGGCCTGGCCTACAAGAATGGATTGTAGGCCACTGATGATGCCAGATGAAAGAAGGTTTGGAATATTTGCGGGTACGGTAGAAATATTATAGAGTGCATGGAGGGCATCTAGCTTGCACTGGACATCTGTTTTAGTTTGAAGCATCTGGATAAGGAACTGCACGGCCTGACTTGTGCCAACCATTTGCTTGGCTTCTTCAAGGCAAGAAAGATTCAAATAAAGTGCAGTTGCACAACCATACGAATTGGTGTTTGAAATCATTTCCTCCAACAACGATAAGATTCCTGCTGATATCATAAGTTCCTTATTTCTGTTGAAGAAAAGAGATCGAGTTTATGTTAATGAATTGCACAAAAGAAAAGAAAGAACAAGATAAATTAAACAGTAACCACTGATAATTCAGAAAAAATCAGTGGAACTGAATTATACTAGGAACAATAACTATTTAAAATTTGTGATCATATACAAAGTAAATTCATGTTTCTGTTCAAATCTAAGAACAGTAATTCCTACCTGTTGTTATTCACAGCCAGGTTGAACAGAGCCATAGCTCCATTTTCCTGAGCCACCGCATTCCCTTCACGCACAGCTGATTGCAGAAACTGAAAAAGTGCTTCAACAAATCCATTAGCCCCCATAAAAATCCTAGCTTCCTCATCATCCCGCAACAAAAGCCTTAACCGCTCTACTATTTTACTCTTTCTCTTCCAATTGTTCCCTTTGGTCAATAATTTCACATAACTAAGATACTTTTCACCGTCTTCCTCTTCTTGTGCTGGCAAACTTTCAGTTACATTTCTCTCAGTTTGCTCTAAGATAACATTCTCTTCAAGAGGAACAACTTTGACACCCTTCAATTTGCAAGAGTTGACACTGTTTACGGATCTTGAATTTGTGGAATCGGAATCTGATAACGCCAATCTCCAGTAGTTAAAATCAAGAGATTCTGGAGGGCCTTCGGGAACAGGAATTCCATTCTGTTCGCACCAACTAGCCACGAGACCCTTGACACAGTAATTAGGAGTCAAAGACAGATGTGCAAGCTTCTGTTGAGTCTTTGGACAGGTGCTGTGCCCATCATTGAACCATTTTTCTATACAAGCTCTTTCATAAGTCTGCCCAGAAGCAATTATAACAGGATCACTCATAAGTTGCAGAGAGATTGGACACCTTAACTCTTCTGGAGGAAGAGGCATCTGCCCAGATTTCTTATTGTTTGGATTAAAATTAAAAGAACCAAGTTTTGATATTTGCCTATCAAAGGCTTGATAATGACTACCTGGAAC
Source organism: Lathyrus sativus (assembly GCA_963859935.3). NCBI lineage: Eukaryota > Viridiplantae > Streptophyta > Magnoliopsida > Fabales > Fabaceae > Lathyrus > Lathyrus sativus. Next base: position 493,163,033 of record OZ012739.1, on the reverse strand, counting down.
ACCGTTCACGAGAGGTTTGTGGACGGTGGGAGAACAAGGTTGCGAATCATTATCATCAGAGAACTCATTTCTAAATATCTTGGAGTATTTCCTCATAAGGTGTAGAAGATACGCAATAATTGATTCTTTTCTCTTGTCTTCCTCACCCCGAGCCCTTTCAATGAGCTTTTTCAGAGCTCTTCTTTCTGTGAGAGCTGCTCTAGAAGATGTGATTCCAAGTCTAGTAGCAGCCATATGGAAACACTCAAGTTCACTACTGTCATTAGAGTCGCTAAACTTTCTATCCTGCTGGAGCAATGCAATTAAGTCATCCCCGACTTGCTTCTCTGATGGATCAAGCGCAAACACAATACCAGCAATTTCGTTTACAATTTCATCAATCTGAACAGAGGTGAATTCACAAGAGTAAAAATCAAACTCTGACAAACCTTAACAATGACAATGAGAAGAAAAGAATAAATTATGCAAATAAAATAGGTTCCTTTGCTCATATATCAAAAGGAAACTAGCAAGGCTGAGATATATACTTCCAATAATTGAACATGATCATAAACTTAGAATCAAATATAAATGAAATTTAAAAGCGAAAAAGAGAAACTATAAAATCATATTGTTGAAAGTTATCACCTGATACCCAATGGATTGGGAAACAATATCTTCCACTAGCTTAAGACTATCTACAAGAGCACACTTGGCCTTCTCAAACTTCACAAGAACAGAATCCCCAGTTATAGCCTGCATCATAAGTGAATTTAAGATACTTTAGAAGAGTATTTCAGATTAAATAACCTCACCAACTAACAGAAGAATAAAAGTGTGACATGTTACATTAAACTAAATACAACTTACATAATAAGAGACAAAATCATAAAATATAAGTAAACCCAGACTAAAATAATCATACCAAGTAAAGTTTACTAGACTCTGAGCAGTGCTGAAGTACATTCTTCGCCTTCTCTAAGGCTACATGCAGCGAACATAATGCCTGAATTCCAGATTTGCTCCTGGGCTTAGCTGCCTCTAAGGCCGGAAAAAGGGATAAAATTTTACAATATATTGCAGATAGACATCTGCACATTTCTCCATGTAACTGCATAAGCAAAGAGTCAGAAAATTCAGTTAAAGAAAAGGTCAACAGAATGTGAAACAATGGCCAGAATCATTTTCTTAATATCTTTCAAAATAAATCTTTCGAAACATTTCTTGCAATAATTAAAGATATATCACCATACCTTGGCATCACTTGCTGCAAAGAAACTTTCTTCAACCTCAGAAACATCCATCATTAACATCCACCGCGTAAACCTGGGTACTAAATTATCTCAACTGCATCCGCCACTAACCAGGATCAAAAGCCGAAAAGAAATCAAACTATTATAATGTTGAGGTGCTAAACAAACTATTTCAGCCTGTTTACAAGAAGAAGAAAATTGCATCAGCTCATATCACCGCTACATATACACATTTACATTTTTATATTTTATCAAAACCTACAAAAGTATCATAATTTAGATATTCTAATAATATCTTTAAAAAAAAACATGAAATCTCATGTTAATTTAACCAAATATTAATTAACAGCAACAGAAAAGGAAAGTGTAAACAAATCAAATTGAACATTTTCCAATGAAGGAATTAGGAGTAACATTTATAAATAAATAAAAAATCCTAACGAACAAATTGAACCAAAACATTTCAAATAAAAAGCTTCATGATTGCAATAAAATATGAACATAATTCCGAGCTAAAAGCCAAATAGATAAATACCTTAAGAAACAAGAGAGAAATGTGATTCAGATTTCAGAAGCAAAACGAAGATGAAAGAGAATGTAGTAATTAGGGTTTTGAAGAACCACAATCGTAACACATCAAATTACGGCAATGAAAACCAAACTCAAAAAAAAATGGCAGTTATGAAAATCCGTTAAAAGAAAATCATGAAAATGTTCGATCTGAGAGATTCAGGATTTCAGACTTGAAAACAGAGAGGCATTGAGGTTAGAAGTTAGAACCGAAAACCGAATTATTGAGAGGACAGAGAGGAAGGGAGAGGAAGAAGAATGCAGATTTGTTTTCTACCACTCCCTTCTTCGTTATAGCGTAAAAATCTTACAAATAAAAAAACTATATATTATATTGAATTTGATTGCAAATGTGATTAACTAATTAACTATGAGATTAAGTTAATTAATTATTATTAAGCGAGGGACAAATTTTGAATTTTAAGAATGATATCAATGTTGATTTAATTTATCTCTTTCTCCCGGTTCACCGGCCGACAATTGCCGACCTCCTTATTTGTCGCTTAGTGGACCTGTCAAAATCTATAATAGTTACTTCCTGACAAAATTGTCCTTTTCAATTTTTTATTTTATTTTTAGCCTTTTTAAAATAAATAATTTAAGATTTGCCCGACAATTACTTATTTTTTTGACGATTAAGTGATTCATTAAATAATCGTTAAAAATTGGAATCATGGGTTACTCTAGTGATACGTAGTTTGCAATCCAACGTGGTGGTGGTGATGAATTGGACTACAACGTCACATGGAAAAGCATATGGGTTCAATTAAAAATGATGTAGATTCATGTGCTTTGTTAAAAAAAAGTGGGTTCATGTGCTTCGAATATTAAACCTCATATTTTTTTAAAGAAATTTCGAAATCATTTATATTATTTTGTTAAGATATTTTTATGCATTAGTGCAAGATTATGTTTCAAATACATTGGCAATTAAGAAATTCGAACTATAAAAAAATTGAAGGGTCTCGAAAAAGCTTCACAAAAATCATACCTTGGGTTTACCTAATTCTGCAAATTGGTGTATAGTTCACAAAAATCATGGCGGGACGCGAGAAAAGTTAGTTTCTGAACGTGTAAGAGCACTTTCATGTCTTTCAATATTATGAAAATCACAATCAATTGAATGGATAAAAATAAAGTTAGATCTTAGATAATTTATTAGGTAAATACTAATATCTACTATACGGAGTAATTAATGAGTAGAACAAAACGAGTTTTTTGGAGGTAGAAATTTCCAGCTTTGAATGGTGTGATTCATGGGATATTGGTGTCTTGGTGGGGGCGAGTAGAGAAACCAGGTTTAGTTTTGATTGGTGTTGAACAGTGACATTGATGTTTGTTTGTAGTGGTAGTGGATGTGTCCACATAGTTGTACGGAAAACAGGATTTGACATTAATTAAAATTAGTATTTATGGTTGAACAAATGTGGGACCGGAAACAATCAATGTTGTGTTTTAAACCTCAAATATCAGCTGACCTTTTGACTCCGGCCGTAATCATGCTACCCCACGGCGTCCGTAATTTTAGGATGGATGGGTATCCTTCATTGACGGTGATAGAGAAGCTTCATTGACGGTGGTAAAGGATTTCGTTTCTCTAAAATGGAGCCGCGCTTTATATATTTAAATATAAGAAATGATTTGTTTATTTTTTTTATTAGAAGGAGGGTCTCAGTCTAAAATAAATTACAAATTAATTAAGAGTATTATTTTACCTACTTTATGATGTGCAGGACCGGCACAACTGCTTATGGCGAATTTTAAAATATATTTTTTGATAGTAAAATTTAAATTTTATTTTTAAAATATAGCTGCTTACAAACAAAATATAATTTATAATATTATAAATTTTAAATTGACATTATCATAAGATTATTGTATAATTCACACACGAAAATCAATCCGAATAATTAGATAAAATAAAATAGTATGTTTCATATTATTTAACGTATATAGTTTTGGTGGATAAGAAAATGTTAGGATGATCCCTTGTCCCCTATTTTTGCCATTTAAAAATAACAAAACAATTAATTATTTAAAAAAATCATAATGAGAAAAAAAAAAAAAAGTACATTTCACCTAAAATTCAAAAATATAACATATATTTATTATATTTAATGTCATTATTTCAAATACATCACTATATTTCTTTTCATATTTTTATGTTTTTAACGATTTTCAATACAAAAAATACAAAAAATATAGGTAAAATTAAAAAGAATATAAGATTTAAATGTATTTAAATATTTTTTTTAAAAGAGTACGCTTTTTTATAAAGTTGCTTATATTGAGATAGGAGGGAGTACATGACTTTTGATAATGTATACATAACTGAGGTCTAAGGCAGCAGTCTAGTTTGTTTGCCCATTGGGTCGGCCCTGATGGTGTGAATGTAAATAAATTGGAAATCTGAATTTGTCCTTGTATATTTCGAATATGCATTTAAGGATTCATTCAATACACACATAAATGATGTGGCAAATGAGTCACATCTCGTTTATGCTAAAAAAATATTTCAAACACGCATCTCTAGAATCACTATTGTATGGTATTTTCGATTCACACATAAAGGATATGGCAAGTGAGTCACCCTTAATTAAATCAATGACAATTTCGAAGAGACATGTCTAAAAATGTCAAGCAGGAAAATAAATAAAACAATATCCTTTAATATAACTATTATATCAAAACCCTTACAAAACCTCCATTAATTTTCAATCAACTTTTGCACTCCAAGACAATATTTTAGTGTTTTGTTGCATCAAAAGCAGCAAAAGAAATTGCAAATTCAGGTAAATAAAAAAATTTCCCTTCTACATTGCTTGCATTAATCTAATTTTTGCTTGTAGAAATGAACGTTATATTTGGAGATGTATCTTCCTAATAAATTGTATGTGTTCCAAATATGTATCTCTAAAAATTGCCAATGTTGAGTTTGAATGTTAAACTTATTTATCTATTATACTTGGTTGTAGATATGGTGCACCCTGATACTTTTTCTAAAGCTATTGTGTATGTGAATGTTAAATCGGATGAATTGGAGGGTGATGTTAAACCAGGTGATGTCGAAGATCATGTTAAATCGGCTGATGTCGAGGTGGATGCTAAATCGATTGTTACTCAGGTATATGTTTGTGAACACTTTACATCTAAATAGGAGATTGTTGAGCTTGAACATATGCTTAAATGGATATGCATGCAAACCGCCAAACTTCGGAGGTCTAATAATGGTTCTGATAAAAGACAAAAACATTTGTAACAATGAGATGTGAAAGAAGTGGCACGTGGGTGGCACTAGATCGAGAAAGTTTGATTGTATTGTAAAGGTTCGTGGATACTCTAAGGCGAATAGTACTTGAAATTTTAAAGTATTTTCTGATATACATAATCATTACTTATGTCACAAGTTAGCTAGTTGTAACACCATATTTACCTCGCGCATAAATATACATTAAAGTCAGAGTATTCACACAATCAAATAGGATGTCACACATTCTCTTTTCAAAACATATATGCCTTGTAACATTTTATCAAATAAAAACAACAATCAATACTTTCCCTTAAGGTCTCGTTGCATGCTCGCCTTCACTTAGGGTATCATTGTAACGAAATTTCTCATAATAAAGCACGCATTAACTAAATCATTTAAACTTCAAATGCACTTTATGGCATAATTAAACTCATAAATGAAATCTCCTCCAAACTTCGAAAAATCAAACATGAGAGTGCACGTCAACTCTCTAACGAAAAGATTAAACAAAACTCATAAATGTTTCCCAGTGTTACATATTAGAGCATGTAAACTAAAACGCAAAAAGAAAAAGAAAGAAATAGCCTATCGCCATCCTCCAACTCTAAGCAGTTACTCAGCTACCTGCTCATATATACTCCGAAGAGAAGCACATACCACATCAATAATAAATGGGTGAGAAATCACAAACAATAATAACACGCATATACTATAAGATAGGATATCAAACCCAACATAGTATACACAATATCATTCACAGTATATCATAATACATTCTCACACCCATACTCATCAACCAATCACAGCTCAACAAATATGCATATAACTTATTATGCAATGCAACTGGATTAATGCAAGTATATGCCTTGATGGTAAAGATACCTAGGTCTTCCCATTGTTTTTCCCTTTTGTTTTGGATCTTGTCGAGCCAGGAACTATAATCTTTATTCTGAGATAGGGGAGCTGATCGAAAAATACGCATAGGCATTTCCGTGAAAGTTAGGTCGAGGGAGCGTTCCTCGAAGGCAGGGTAGCATAGAAAGAAACTCTTCACCTTCCTATGGTGTAACTTACTAGTGGGAAACGAACCTAAAAATGCTAAGAGTTTATGAGATTGAGGGAAGGGAATGAGTATCAGTTTGACCCGAATGGATATTCTCTCCTTGGCGAGTGGTGGTTCAGGTACAAAATTTCTCCCCTCGTCATCTTCTGACGCCAGAATTGTGAATGCCAGAGTGTTGTTACCGGTGACTGGTACATAAGTGGTGAAAGTAGTCATTTTTATCTTGAAGCTTTTTTGTGAAAATGAGTTATGTAAGAACAATGGTGCATATGAATGCTGGGAGTTGAAAGAGTTTGGGATGAACAGTTGAGGTTGGTATATATAGAGTTTGGTGCTAAACAATCGTCTGACAAGTGGCATTCATGGGGCAGTTAGAAACGATTCTTATTTAGAAAGTGGAAGAGTTAATGGGGTGTGTTGCACCCCTAAATTTGCTTTAGCTTTTCCTGACTTTAACTGATTTTTGTTTCGCACTCTTCTACATATCATCTAGGTTGATCATTTCTCACATATTGTCCATGTTATCAGCCGGAATGGGTTTATCGGAATTACAACCGCTTTGTTCGCATTTTAGACAGTTTAAACCAGTTCAAATGATAAGATTTATTTCGAAATTGAACGAAGGTCGTATTCTTCTTGGTGGTTTAATCCGTGCTGATAATTTTGGTGCGTTAGTTTCTCGCTTTCAAGCATTTCAGTATTCGACCCTTTCATTCATTTTTTATTTCGTTGCATTTTTGTGATTTATTTTTAACAGTCATTTGTTAATTTAGGTTTAATTTTGATTTGTTTAAATTAGTTAGGATTTTATTTAGCTTTTTTTTTAATATTAGTTTTTAATAGTTAATAATTAGTTTAAGATTTTGTTATGTTAATATAATATAATAGTAAGGTTGTGATATTAGTTAATTAGAAATTAGATTAGAATTTTAATTTAGAAAATAGAATTAATTAGAATTCAGGATTTAGAATTAGAATTAAAATTTAGAATTAAGAGTTAGAAATAGATTTAGAATTAATAATTAGAATTAGAATTTTAATTAGAAATAGAAAAATATTTAAGAATTAATTAGTTTAGAATAGAATTATAATTAATTAATTAATTTAGAATAGAATTAGATTAGAATTTATATTAGGAATTAAATTAGAATTGAATAGGAATTAGATTAGAAATTAAATTAGGAACTAGGTAAGAATCAGAATTAATTAATTAAGAAAATTAAATGAAAAGATAATTAAAAAAAAGAAAAAAAAGACACGTTGGTTTTCTTCAGAATAAAAGGGGGAGGGTTTACTGTTCTTCTTCTTCCCTAGAACGATACCTAGCCGCCACTCCCCAAAAATCCTCTCCCTCTTCTCTCTCTGAGCAGCCGCCAAAATTTCCATTATGTTCTTCTTCTTCCCTAAACTAAGTCGCACGACCCTTCCTTCTTCTTTCCATTTCGCCGCCGAATCTACCAAAGGAAACCCAAACCTCCATTTTTGAATCTCACCGCCACCATCCTTTCCCTCCACAAAATTCGAACACCTTTACAACGGTGACATAGCCTCCGACGAAGATGACCTATACGGCTGCCTCAAATCGCTGCGACGACCATTCAAGTTCATCGACATCCAAGAGGAGTTTGAGTTGGGTGTGGAGGCGCGTGAACTGCCATGTAAGCATATCTATTGTTCCAATTGCATTCTTCCATGGCTGCCGGTGAGGAATTCATGTCGTGTGTGTCATCACGAGTCTCCTTTGGATCCTAGTAACCCTTTGGAATCTAGGGTTTTCGGACAAATTGACGAAGAAGCGATCAGATTGACAATATGGAGGTTACCGGGTGATGGATTTGCTGTGAAGAGATTCGCCGGTGGACGGAGTGCATGGGAGAGTCGTTTTTCGGTTGTGTACACGGAGCTGGATGGTAGGCTCAATGCAAACAGTGCTCCAAGCAGAATTTCTGGAACAGTTAGGAGTCATAGGGTTAGGGAAGGTCGTCAAGGAATTGGAAGAGCTTTTCGTATTTCTTTTATTCTTTGGGAGAACTGGTTTTAGTTTTTGAGAATGTTCCTGTGAGTAGAAGTTGTAGCTTAGTGAATTTAATGTTCAAACAGAAGCTCGCGCAGACGTAGGAAAACTTTGGAGTTGGTCTCTTTGATTTAAGTTTCTTTTTGTTTATTAGATTTTTGTTTTGAATTTTTGAAAAGTATGATCTTTTATTTTTAATGATAATTGTTGAGTAAAAGTTTTTTAGTTAATATTTAATATTTAATTAATTAATAGCTATTGGGCTTAAATTTTGACTAGATTCTTTAATTAGATTTAGATTTTTTTGGTTAAAAGTTTTTTAATTAAATTTGGTTATTAACTTTGATTTTAGTCTCGATTTTGGCTTATATCAGATGTTGATCCTAGTTTTGCTTAGTTTTGGATATTCTAATTTGGTTTTAATTATTGAACTTGATTATAGTTACTAGTTTGAATTTCCATCAGGTCATGTAGTTAGTTTTTGTTGACTTTCTGTAGCAGAACAAATTCATTGAGTTTAGAGTAGACTTTTGGTTGTTTCTTTTGCTTAGACTTTTGATTGTTTGAGTTTCATGATTCGAAATATTTGTGCTTGTTTGGCCTTGATTGGTTGATATTACTAAACTTTCCTTGTGTATAAGTTTATTTGAATGTAGGGAATGATGTCAACGAATACACTTCTTTTCTGAAGATAGGAGCCATCAGAAGCTATTCTTATTTGCTTGTTGAAAGTTACAACTCTGTTGTGCTGAAGCGCTTTGTTGCCGCAGTTATTGGGTTGGTTTATGCTCGTGTAGCTATGACACATCCTTTGTTATGTTGCTAATGATATGAGGCATATTTAGGGTTTAGCAGTTTTGGTTATGGCTTGTTGTTGATTGAGGAGTCTTCACTCCTAGTTGTATGATTAGCTTGTGCGATAATTTATCTGATACTGTGTTTCTGTGGTTTATTATTTTATTGTACTCTGGGGTGAACAAGGAGTCACTAAGTCTTGCCTTGTGGCTGAGATCACGACATCGTTCTTTTGGTTATGGACAAGAAGTCACTCAGTCTTGCCTTGTGGCTGAGATCACGACATCGTTCTTTTGGTTGTGGACGAGGAGTCACTCAGTTTTGTTTCGTGGCTGAGATCACGACATCGTTTCTTTTGTGATTTTAATGCTTCGTGTTTTCTTGTCAGTCACCACCTGTTCTATTTCAACTTTTCTCCTAAAACCTTAGTCTCGTGCCAAGTGCATTTTCAAATCTCTTTTCATAATAAAACTTGAATGGTTGTGGAGTGGTTAGGAGTAGGCCTTCTCCTATCCCGAGTGCTTGACATTACCTTTAGGGTTCACTGTCGTAAAGCACTTACTATTCAAAATAAAAACATCTTTAATAAAAGAATGAAGTTTTCTTTGTATTAAACTAAAGAGAGAGAGGATTGAGTGCAGACTTCTTCCTCTCCAAGTTTCAGGATACTCACTGTAGAGTGTGTGGTTTCGATACTCGTCTTTCAATATAAAGACGCGACTATATTCACCACACCCTTTCATAATAAATATTTGAGATAAAGAATTGGGTACTACCCGCAAGGGGTTACTATCCGAGGATCTATTTCACCCCTAAAAACCACATCATTAAACCTTGTATGTTTTCATCCCTCGTAAGTCGATTGCTTCGCACATCACCATTAACCTACCATGCTCTATTCACTACCTCATCTTTTCAAAACTTATTTTCAAAACTTTTCTCCTAAAACTTTGGTTTCGTACCAAGTGCATTTTCAAGCTCTTTTCCTAAATAAAACTTGAGCGGTTGTGGAGTGGTTAGGCGTAGGCCTTCTCTTATCCCGAGTGTTTGACATTACCTTTAGGGTTCACTATCGCAAAGCATTTACCATTCAAGATTAAAACATTTTTAATAAAGAGAATGGAGTTCTCTTTATATTGAACTAAAGAGAGAGGATTGAGTGTAGACTTCTTCCTCTCTGAGTGTCAGGATACTCACTGTAGAGTGTGTGGTCTCGATACTCGTCTTTCAATACGAAGACGTGACTGTATTCACCACACCTTTTCATAATAAATCTCTTGAGATAAAAAATTGGGTACTACCCGCAAGGGGTTACTATCCGAGGACCTATTTCAACCTTAAAACAACTCCCACAAATAAAATGTGACATCTTGCCTTGATGGCGAAAACTCTCTTTTCAAAAGGGATATGCTACGTTCGTTTTACCACAAACAGGTAACGAGCGATCTGCAATACACCTAACTGCTAGAATGCGCACGATAGCATCATCCACAAGAACACTAGTAAAAAGTTCTCAAACTACGTTTGCTCTAATTTCTCATATCAGATGAGAATACATAGGCACAAGACGACGGTGTCTTGGCGAGCACCCTTTTTTCTTTTAACCGTAGTCTTTGAACTATGTTTGCTCTGATTTCTCATACCATATGAGAATACGTAGGCACAAGACGACGATGTATTGGCGATCACCCTTTTTCCTTTTAACCGTAGTCCCCGAACTACGTTTGCTCTGATTTCTTATACTAGATGAGGATACGTAGGCACAAGACGACGATGTCTTGGCGAGCAACCTTCCCCCCCCCCCCCCCCATTACCCGTAGTTTCCCGAACTACGTTGACTCTGACTTTCTCATATCTGTTGAGAATACGTAGGCCTAGGACCGCAAAGTCCTACCGAGTCTCCTCTTCCCCTTTATCTTACTTTTCCCTGTTCTAACCTTTCTCTTTATCCCCTGGAACACTCTTTATAGCAATAACTTTTAGCAGATATCTTCGCACATAGACAAACAAATGGTTCCCATCGAGTACGATGGATGCGAGGGGTGTTAATACATTCCCTTCGCATAACCAGCTTCCGAACCCGTTTTTTGGTCACGAGACCATCTTATCTGTTTCTTCCTTAGGGTTTTCTCGATGTTTTCCCTTCCCCCCATAGGATAAATAAAGTTCGATGGCGACTCTTCAGTCTTTTCATTCTCGCCTCTTCGTCGTTGCAATTTTCGAGTAGCGACAGCTGGTGACTCTGCTGGGGATGTCTAGCAAGCCAAACCTAGTTTGTTTGTCGCATTTGTGATTTATTTTCTTTTATTGTTTTATTGATGTGTTCCCCTTACCTGTTGGGTTTATTTGGGATGGTTTGAAAGGATAAAAGCTTTCTACCCGAGCCTTCTAGTATACACTAAGTTAGGAGGTGGTTTCTTTCTGATTTGTGAGACTTAGGACTCGTTAAGTTGGTTTGAATTCCACCGCTCAGATGAGGCCCCTTTGGGATGATTATGCCTTACGAGTAGTCGTAATTGCGTATTTATTTCCGACCTAGGAGTCCGTGACTCTGAGGACCTTTTATAGAATCTTATTCTAAAGGTTACTAGACATAACTCTGTGTTCATTCTTTGAAGGGATTACCGTCTTACGAATCATCGTTATGATGGAAAACTTTTGAAGGTTAGGGCATGGGACTTTGTTTAAATCCTTTGGGATGCCCTCTTATAAACCAGTAGATTGCCCATCCGAGGTGAGAGATATCTCGTTGTGTTGTCTTGCAGAATCTGTGACCTTAATCATGTGTTTGTTGCATTAGCATCTTGCATTGCATTAGCATCTCATTTTTGCATATCCATCCTCGACCAGAACAGAGAGCTCATCCATCTTTTTTCGACCCGCAGTTCATTTCCCGACACTCGCATTGGATTTAAATTAGCTTTTAGAAGAATCATGAACTCAAGAGAGCAAAATTCGGTTGTTACAAGGGCAGAGTTTGAATTTATGAAGAATCAGTTAGATCAGTTCATGGAAGCCCGACAGCCATGACAGGGGGAGAGGCCAATATTTAGAGGACTCCAGTTAATGAGAATGTTATTCCATCTTCAGTGAACAATGTTGCTCAAGCTCAGCCTGTGCAGATTCCTGTTGAAGATCAAGTTATACAAGAGCGTACCATTGTCCGAGATAGACATTCGTCTTCTCTTGATGACACAGACTATCAGAATTTCACATTCTTTGTGCCAGCTTTTCAAGGGGATATTCCAAAGGTTAATCCTAAGGACTTACAGACTGTTGAGTTTATGAGAATATATTGTTTGTTGGAGAAAAAGCTTGACGCCCTAATGGGTCATGATACTATTAATCTGAATGCTTCAAGCATGTGTTTGGTGACAGGCCTTGAGATGCCTTCGAAGTTTAAGACACTGAATTTTGAGAAGTACAAAGGGGATAGTTGTCCGAAGCAGCATTTGGTGATATTTTGCAGAAGAATGACCTCGTATGTCCATAATGACAAGCTGGTGATTCACTATTTCCAGGACAAACTGAGTGGGGTATCATTGAGTTGGTACATGCAGTTAGAGAGTGGTTGCACCTGATCATGGTCAGACCTAGCTAATGCCTTTGTGAAGCAATACAATTACAATCTCGACATGACTCCCAGTGGCATGCAGTTGCAAGACTTATCTCAAGAGGACAATGAATCTTTCAGAGTGTATATTCAGAGATAGAGAGAATTAGCTGCTCGCGATTGATCACCACTTATAGACAGAGAATTGGTTGACCTGTTCATGGGTACTTTGCGAGGTCCATACTTGGATAAAATGATTGGTAATGGGGCAGTAAACTTTTTTGAATTGATAATAATTGGGGAACGTATTGAGAGCGGACTCAAGAGTGGAAAGATTCGAGACACCTCGTACATTTTAGTTTATGAAAGCGAATCAGTTGCCAGTTCTTAAGAGGAATGGGAAAAAGAAAGTAATTTCATCCGGGAATCCCCGATACCTCAGATTCAGTCATCAGATATTTCGACTGTTCAGAGTCAGCAATCTATTAGGTCTGTGTATCAGATATCATTTCCCCTCCAGAGTCAATAGTCATACCGTCATCAGCCGCTTCAGCACGCTCGACAAAGACCTAGGAAGCCAGAGAAGTATTTCACTCAGTTGCCGATGTCGTACAATCAGATGTTGCTAGATTTGATCAAAGGTGGGTTGATAGCGCCGAAGGAGATTAATCCAGTGATCCCTCCATATCCACCAGGTTTTGATGTTAACGTGTGTTGTGATTACCATGCTGGGGCACAGAGGCATTCAATCGAAGACTGTAATATGCTTAAGGGCAAGGTTCAGACTCTGTTTGACTCCAATGTGTTCTCAGTCACGCCTCAAGGTATTCAAATCAATAATCCTCCTTCATCCAGTCATGTGGATTCATCAGTTCATGTTATGGAGGAATTTACCGAGAGCAGATGTTCAGAAGAGTATCAGACTGACTTCTGAAGGTGAGATAATACTTAGAAGGGGGGGGTTGAATAAGTATGAAAGATTAAAACTTAGGAATAAAAACACAGTTATTTTTATCCTGGTTCGTTGAACTCAACTACTCCAGTCCACCCTTCCTAGAGTGATTTGCCTTTCTCAACAAGGACTTAATCCACTATTTAATCAAACAGATTACAATAGTAACACCTAAGAACAACTGTTCTTAGTATTCTCAAGAGTTACTGATTCCAACTGAATCCTCTTAAGGAAAACCTTTACAATTAATGTAAATCAAATATAAGAGTATGAATGCTTCTAAAAAGCTTTTATCACAACAGTGATTTTCTCTTAAGTTTAAGTACAAATAATTCTAAGAATGAATATGAAAGAATGAGAGCTTTGAATGTTATGATTTCTTTTCAGCAAAATGTCTAACTGAAGAATTTGGTGGAGTCTTCCTTTTATAGACAGCTGATCCAAGGAAGCTGAACGTTGAGAAGAGTGTCCCAAAAAGGTCTGAGCCTTTTTGTCTTCACATCAAGTGACCTTTCCTAGAAGTAGAAAGCACAGAAAAATCCTTTTTGTCTGTGTTCTTTGTGTCTAGCACCAATGAGGAAAGAGACGTTTGATTTACTCCAACGAATATAATCTTTGAATATTTCTTCTTCAGTTTTCAGCAAGTTCATCTGAATCTGATTGAGTCAGAGTCTTCTAATGATGTTCAGAACTTTGCTGTATCAGAGTCTTCTGCAGCATGTGTGCTTTCAGCGTGTTGATCATCAGAGCATATTTGACACAGAACTTCAGTACTTTGCAGCTTTAGTACTTTCATAAACTTCTGTAGAAACTATGCTTTGAGAAACTCTTCATACAATATTCTTCTTAGCTTCAGATGCTTCTGACTAGCTTCAGATGCTTCTGCTTGCTTCAGATTCTTCTGGAGCTTCTGCTTCAGATCCTTCTGGAGACTACGCTCAGGATCTTCTATAAACAGCAATCAGAATCTTCTAATGAATGCATCTGGCGCTTCAGAGTCAGTTACTTTCTTGTATACCAATCAGATTTGCTTCTAGAGTGTTAATTTCATTTCAATCTGCAGTAAAACTCTCAAGCAAATTTTAGAGTGTATAATTCTTAAATATAAAATTTCTTAACAGTTATCATCAAAACAAAGAGATATTATTAAGAACCAATCTGTGTTCTAACAATCTCCCCCTTTTTGATGATGACAAAAAGTATCAGAAATTTTGTTTAACTGAACATATCAGAATTATAACTCCCCCTGAGATGATGAATCTCCCCCTGAGTTAAATGCAAATAAGGAATAGAAACTTACCTTTTGTCTTGAGTAATCTTCAGAGTTAGATCTTGTTTGTACTTATAACATTTGAAGGTCAGAATGTCTTGCAGATTTAAGATTCAGAGTTTGATAAAGACAAATGATCTGAGAGACTCAGAGTTTCTTTTATAGAAGGTATTTATCAAATGTTCTGAAATAGTCAGATTAAATGTTAGATAGAATAGACATGTCTGAAGTTTCATTCTGGTGAAGTTATATTAAACAGTTCAGATCTATATTTTCTCCCCCTTTTTTGTCATAAGCAAAAAGTAAAAACTTTAAAAAGACAAATAAAAGGAAACAGTAAATAAGATAATTCAATGGAGAAAACTTTGATTCATTCATAGATCAGATCAAGAGTACATAGGCAAACATCAAAAGATATAGCAATAAAATACATAAGCAAACAATAGATCCAAAAACACTAGAATGAAAAAAAATTTAAGAGTGTTTGGACAAAAGCATCTTCAATAGATCTGTAATCTCAGAGGATGATTGCTCTTGCTTGGACATCCACTTAGCTATAGTTTCATTCTTTTCATCTTGCTTTGACATCCATTCTGTCATATCCTCAGACTTCTTATCCTGCTTAGCCATCCAGGATTTGATCTCTGATTGTCCAGCTTCCAGAGCAGCAATCTTATCTTCAAAATCTGGATGTTCTTTCTTTATCTCAGATGAAGAAGTATGATGAGGTTCTGTAGCCTGAGCAGAGTCAATTTCCATTGGTTCTGTAGAGTCTGGAGCATTGGAAGTAGAAGAAGGGTCTACCAGAGTCATAGCCAACGGATTTTCTTCAGATGCATTTTCAGTAGATTCTGTTGATGGTGGAGGAGCATCTAAAAGAAGCACAGGTTCAGATTTGTTGACAGTCCAGAATATAGCTCTTGCAGCCTCAACAAATCTGAGCTTTGCATCATCAGAACAGACATTCTTCAGATTTGAAGCTACAGAGTTGAATCTTTTGATGAATCCATTCCAGATGATGTCAGATTCTTTGGCATCCATTGTTGCTGAGCATTTCTTCTGAACAGTACCTAAATACATCTGTATTTCTTGCAAAAATGTTTGAAATAAATGATCAACATTAAGTCTGGATTTTGGACGTAACACAGTTTCTAGAGTTATAGGTTTAGGTTGGGGAGTTGGTGGAAAAAGTGATTTTTGGATGGAAATCAGAGGAGGGGGATAGTATGGAATGAAGGGTATCTCAGGTTTTTGAGGTTGGGATCTGTTTAAAGCATTTAACATATGAGGTTTTGGTTTGGTGTGATTGGTAACAACATCAAAAGGTTCATTTGAGTAGGGATAAAAGGCAGATTTTGGTGGTGCATCAGATGCAACAGTGTTATCAGATGCAATTGACAGAGCTGAAACAACAGCTTTATCAGATTTTGCAGAACATGATATGGTAGCTAAAGATCCTACATCTGACATAGATTTAATGTAATCAAGAATTACAGATGGAAGGATCATTGTGGGTTTTGGTTTCAGAGGGTTGATGGGTTCAGAAGGTTCAACTATGTCATAAAAGTCTTTCAGTTTGAAACCATAAGACAGATTATGAAATAGAGAAGATACATGGGCACAAGATATAGAAGATCTTGGATTGGAATTGGGTATTAATATCTCAGATGATGGTGCAGGTGGAGGAATAGGATCTGGAATGGGAGTTTTTGAAGGTATGGTAGGTTCAGGTTGGTTTATCTCAGAGTATTTGTCAAAAGGAGAGATAAGAAAATCTGGATGGATTTCTGATTCTGAGGAGTTAGAAGATGTGGTTGGTGTACAGGAGGTAGAAGATACTTGAAACACCGTTTTTAAGGGTGTGACATCAAGAACTTCTGTCTCAGGGATGTGAGGTTCAGAAGTGTTGGTTTGTTCTGAAGGAATTTCAGATGGTTTGGATGGTTGTTCTGAGATGGGTGAATCAGAAGGAATAGTTATTGGTTCTGATGAAACTGGAGCAGAAGTTACTTTTGTAGGTTCAGAAGTAACAGGTGCAATGGATTTAGAAGGTGGATTATTTGATGGTGGATTGTCAGAGGCTTTATCTGGTTGAGATTCTTGTTGTTGTTTCTCTGGATGTTCAGAGGATTGTTGTTGTAGTTGTTCTGATGGTTGTGTTCGTGGAACAAACTGTTTGATATGGATTTTAGGTTGAGAGAATTTTGGTACAGAAATTGTTGGTGTTGTTGTTTGAGGTGGAACAGGTGTTTGTTTTTGTGGTGATATGGAACTAGGAGCATTAACAGAAGTGGTTTGTGTTGAAGGTGGTTTTGGTACAAACTTAATATTAGAATCATTTATAACAAGATTTGCAGAAGATACAGAAGACTTAGTACCTTTTGATTTGATCCTCTTGGCAGGTACAGAAGCAGCTTCTTCAGATTCTTTTCTCTTCAAGAGCTTCTTTGGCTTCTCAGCAATCTTGACCTTCTTCTGAGCAGGTGCAGAGTCTACTACTGGCTGATTCCTTTTCCTCTGTAGTTGTGCTTCTTCTTCTTCTGCATCTGGTAGAGGTTGTCTAGCTAGCTGAATCACATTAGCAGGAACAGGTTTTCCTTCCTTCTTGCATTCATCAATATGCATAACAACTATATGTCTGGGCTCTTCAGCAAAGAATAAAGGAAAGTCATCTACAGGAACCCTCTTATTCAATTCTGACACATTCAGCTTCTTGGGAGCTGCTGTGAGTTCATCAACAATTTTGAGTCTCTGAAGACTTTTAGCATTTAGAGGCTTTCCCATAATAAATTCTAATTCCTCTGTAACTCCAGCAGCGTACAGAGCAGTGACCAAACCATTCTCAGTAAGAAGATCTGAGATCAACCTTCCAAAGGGGATCCAAGTTCTGATCTTCTGTCCTTTCTCTTTCACATATTCTCTAGATGCATTGATATGGTTCCACAGATGCATAAAAAGAATGTATGGAAGATCTACCTTGGTGCTCTGACTAAGGCAATACATGAAATATAGTTGTTCATTATTGACATAGTCTGGAGAATTGGTTAACTTCCTGTGGTGAATGCATCCCGTGAAGATCTTGGCCCAGATCTTGTAGTCAGGCTTCAGATCCTTGAATTTATTAGAAGCTTGACCAGCAGTCATTACTTTTTCATATACCTCATCCATGTCCACACGCCCAGCTGGCAAGTGGGAAACACCATTTGTTTCTTCATATCCAATTAATTTTCTTATCAGATCTTCTGTGATAATAATTTCTTTTCCCAGCACAGAAGATAAGATGAACTTGGGGTAAACTGATGCATGAATCCAGAATTCTTTCACAAGGAGGGGGTAAACTGGTCCAAAGAGCCTATCAAAATACTTAACCCATCCTTGAGCTCCAATGATGGAACTCTCAAACCCATTTTCTGCAAGAGAGTCAAACTCTACCATGGATTCACATAGAACTTCCAACTTATCAACAGGCGTTAGAAGAGTTCTTTTGGGAGGAGAATAGGGAGCAACACCCATGTTTTCTGAAGTTACAACAGCCATACAAGATTGGAATTGAGCAGCTGTTGATGATGAAGTTGCCATTGAAGAATGCTTTGTCAAACGCTTAGGTTTAGGATTTTTATGCAGAGAAAAGAGGAGATGAAAACGCATGTAATTTCTGAGAGTGTGAAAAGTGTGAAAGTGAATACAAGTCATGTATTTATACTAACACTTAGGCATATCAACAGTCAGAAATAGCACGTTTTAACAAGCATTAAATGAAGAGAATAAAAATCATTTCACAACATTAATTGCTTCTGACAATTTGGGGGGAAAATCAAGATTTTCACTATTCAAACTTCACCTCAAACGTCTCTTCAGTTATGTACACGCCACCTCTTCAGATTTGGTGTGACACGTGTTTGCTTGCATGTGTTCTGAGTTCTCTTAAGAAATGAAACGTTAGCCAACGTTCAGATCTTTTAAAGATTGTTAGTTCAGAGATTCACAAAAGGAATATTGATCAGAATAAAATAAGCAAACAGAAGAAATACTTCAGAGCATTAAGCATTTTTGCATCTGTAAAAATTTGCTTCTGATAAATATCATTCTGGACAAAAATCCATACCAATATTTTTCAGAATAAAATTGAATCTATCTTCAACAAGGGGTTTTGTAAAAATATCTGCCCATTGATGATCTGTATCAACAAAGGCTAAGTTTAAGTTTCCCTTCTGAACATAGTCTCTGATGAAATGATGCTTAATTTCTATATGTTTTGCCTTAGAATGTAATATGGGATTCTTGGACAAACATATAGCAGAAGTATTATCACAAAAGATAGAAATGTTACTTTCAAAAATTTTATAATCTTCTAGTTGACTCTTCATCTAGAGTATCTGCGTGCTACATCCAGCAGCAGCAATGTATTCAGCCTCTGTGGTTGAAAGTGCAATTGTGGGTTGCTTCTTGCTGTACCAGGAGATTAGATTTCTTCCTAGAAATTGACAACTTCCATAAGTACTTTTTCTTTCCACTCTGTCTCCAACGTAGTCAGCATCACAGAATCTAACTAATTTGAAATCATCATATTTTCTGTAACACAAACCCACATTAGAAGTACCTTTCAGATACCTTAGAATCCTCTTGACAGCTGTCAAGTGTGATTCTCTAGGATCTGATTAGAATCTAGCACACAGGCAAACACTGAACAATATGTCAGGTCTAGAAGCAGTAAGATAAAGAAGAGAGCCAATCATACCTCTGCAGAGCTTCTGGTCTACTTTCTTACTTACCTCTTCCTTGCCAAGTGAGCTAGTAGGATGCATTGGAGTCTTTGCCAGCTTGCTATCAGACATGTTAAATTTCTTCAGAAGTTCTTTAACATATTTTGTCTGATGTATGTAGGTGCACTCTTGAGTTTGATTAACTTGGATTCCTAGAAAGAATCTGAGTTCTCCCATCATGCTCATTTAAAATTCTGCTTGCATACATGTAGCAAACTCCTTTCCAAGCATAATATTTGTTGATCCAAAAATAATATCATCTACATAAATTTGGCAAATTAGAAGATCTTTCTTAATTGATTTACAAAAGAGTGTTGTATCCACTTTGCCTCTGATGAAATTCTTCTCCAGAAGAAAATTGCTCAATCTCTCATACCAAGCTCTGGGAGCTTGTTTTAAACCATATAGAGATTTCTTTAATTTGAAAACATGATCTGGAAATTTTTTATTTTCAAAACCAGGAGGTTGGTGGATATAAACTTCTTCTTCTATAATGCCATTAAGAAAGGCACTTTTAACATCCATCTGATACAGAGTGATGTTATTTTGTGCAGCAAATGAAATAAGAAGGCGTATAGATTCTAACCTTGCCACTGGAGCATATGTCTCAGTGTAATCAATACCTTCTTGCTGACTGTACCCTTGAGCAATCAGCCTTGCCTTATTCCTCTCAACTTCTCCTTTCTCATTTAGCTTATTTCTGAAGACCCATTGTGTACCAATTATATTGAATCCTTGAGGTCTTTGAACTAGATCCCATACATCATTTCTGCTGAATTGATTTAGCTCTTCTTGCATGGCAATAATCCAATCATTGTCTTGCAAAGCTTCATCTACAGAAGATGGTTCAATTTCTGACACTAGTCCAAATAGTGATGCTTCAGATGATCTTAGAAAGGATCTTGTTCTGATGGGATCATCCTTCTTTCCAATAATGACATCCTCTGGATGAGAAGCTTTAATTCTGGATGATGATCCTCTAATGGTTGACTCTTCATAAATGTTTAGATTATTCATCTGAGAAGTTAAAGGAGTAGCATCTAGAGTTGCTTCTGGTTCCTTCACTTGAATTTTGTCTGCTTCTGGAATTTCAGAGTCAATGAAGACTACTTCCCTATCTGTAGAGTTATCAAACTGCTTTGGCTTTTCAGAGCCAAGCTTATCATCAAATCTGACATGAATGGATTCTTCCACAATCTGTGTCTCAGTGTTGTATACTTTGTAGCCTTTAGAGCGTTCAGAATATCCAAGCATGAAACACTTATGTGCTTTGGAATCAAACTTGCTCATATTTTCCTTAGTGTTTAACATATAGCAAATACATCCAAAAGGATGAAAATATGAAATGCTGGGCTTTTTGTTCTTCCACAATTCATAAGGAGTCTTCTTCAGAAGAGGTCTTACAGACACTCTGTTCTGAATGTAACAGGCTGTGTTGATTGCTTCTGCCCAAAAGTGTTTTGCCAGATTTGTCTCATTGATCATGGTTCTGGCCATTTCTTGCAGAGTTCTGTTTTTCCTCTCTACAACCCCATTTTGTAGTGGAGTTCTAGGATAGGAAAAATCATGAGCAATGCCATTTTCAGAAAAATATTTTTCAAAATATTTATTTTCAAATTCACCACCATGATCACTTCTGACTTTTATAATTTTGAAATTCTTTTCATTCTGGACTTGCTTGCAGAAGTCAAAGAACACAGAATGTGACTCATCCTTGTGTTTTAAGAACTTTACCCATGTTCATCTACTAAAGTCATCAACAATGACTAATTCATACTTCTTGCCTCTGATGGATGCAGTTTTCACTGGTCCAAACAGATAAATATGAAGTAATTCTAGTGGTTTAGAAGTAGAAACAACATTTTTTGATTTGAAAGATGTTTTTGAAAACTTCTCTTTCTGGCATGCTTCACAAAGAGCATATGAAGTGAACTTCAGATTAGGGAGTCCTCTGACAAGATTAAGATTATTAATCTGAGATATACGTCTCATATTAATATGGCCCAATCTTCTGTGCCAGACCCATTGCTCTTCATTAACAGACAAGAGGCATTTAACATTTTGAACTTTAAGTTCTGAAAGATTTATTTTATAAATGTTATTTTTCCTCTTACCACTAAATAGGATAGAGCCATCCTTTTGACTAATAGCTTTACAACATTTTTGATTAAAGGTAATATCATAACCATTGTCACTTAATTGACTTATGGACAATAAGTTATGCTTTAACCCTTCAACAAGTAAAACATTAGTAATAGAGGGAAGTTTACCATTTCCAATAGTGCCAGATCCAATGATCTTGCCCTTCTGGTTCCCTCCAAACTTCACATCACCTCCAGATCTAAGTTCCAGGCTTTGGAACATAGACTTTTCTCCTGTCATGTGTCGTGAGCATCCAGAGTCCAGGTACCATGATTGGCATCCTGACCTTGCTGCTAAGAACATCTGCAACAAGAATTATTTTGTTTTTAGGTACCCAGATCTTCTTGGGTCCTTTGGGGTTAGTTGGTTTGTAGGTTTGTCTAAACTTCTATTTTTCAACATAATGTTTATTCTGACTTGCCTTTGGTTTAAACACATAAGTATTCTTCTCAGAGCTTGTATGTTTAATGTCATTTAAGTGACCAAATTTAAATTGAGAATACAGAGGTGTCTTCTTGATGAAAAGTTTGTCAACATATTTTGGATTGCTTCTAGATGAAGATTCATATCTAATACCTCTTCTGTTGTTTCCACTAACACCATAGATCATAGAAGCCATCTTGCTTCTGTCTATGCTCTTAGTAAGAAATCTCTGAAAGCTAGAGTCATATTTTTCTAAAATGTTTTCACGTGACTTAGTCTCAAATTCAGATTCTTGTTGAGTTATTTCAAAGTCATTTTTGATTTTCAGATTAATTTCTTTTTGCTCAACAAGTTCTGTCTTCAGAAGATCAATCTCAAATTCAAGATTGTTTTTCAGCTTCTTGTATTTGAGTTTGATATTGTTATAACTTTTAAGAACTTCTGTTAAAACTTTTATAAGTTCTTCTTTGGTAAGTTTAGCCATTACCTCTTCTGCGTCATCATCAGATTCAGAATCTGATTCATATCCTGAGGTACCTTCCTCTTGATCCTCTGTGCTGGCCATCAGTGCAACATTGGCACATTCTTCTTCTGATTCAGAAGATGATTCAGATTCATCTGAGTCATCCCATGTTGCCATCAGAACCTTCTTCTTTTTGTTAAACTTCTTCTTAGGTTTTTCTTTTTGAAGTTTGGGACAATCATTCTTGTAATGCCCAGGTTCTTTGCACTCATAGCACACAACGTTTTTCTTGCCAGATCTTCTGTGCCCAGAAGATTCCTTTCTATTATCAGATCTTCTGAAGTTGTTGAACTTCTTTCCCTTGTGCTTCCAGAGTCTGTTGATCCTTCTGGACAGCATGGATAATTCATCTTCTTCAGAAGAAGAAGATTCTTCAGAGCTTTCTTCAATAACCTGCAAAGCTTTAGCAAATTTGTTAGATTTTAAGGCAACAGATTTACCTTTTTCTTTCTTCTGAGGTTCATCTTCCTCAAGCTCAATTTCATGGCTCCTCAGTGAGCTGATGAGTTCTTCTAAGGAGATCTTGTTCAGATCTTTAGCCATCTTCAAGGCAGTCACCATTGGTCTCCATCTGGTAGGTAGACTTCTGATGATTTTCTTTACATGATCTGATGTAGAGTATCCCTTGTCCAGAACTTTTAGCCCAGCTGTGAGGATCTGAAATCTGGAGAACATGGCTTCAACAGATTCAGAGTCTTCCATCTTGAAGGCCTCATACTTCTGGATCAGAGCCAGAGCTTTTGTCTCCTTGACTTGAGAATTTCCCTCATGAGTCATTTTTAGGGATTCAAACATATCAAAAGCAGTTTCCCTGTTTGTAATTTTTTCATACTCAGTATGGGAAATTGCATTCAATAATATAGTCTTGGCTTTGTGATGATTTCTAAAATCTTTCTTCTGAGCATCTGTCATAGAATTTCTATCTATCTTCTTGCCATTCCCATCTGTGGTATGGACATATCCATCTATGACTAGATCCCATAGATCAACATCATATCCTAGGAAAAAACTCTCAATTCTGTCTTTCCAGTAATCAAATTTCTCCCCATCAAACATAGGGGGTTTGGTGCTGATCCTGTCCCTTTCTTCATATTTATTGTTAATGTTGGATGTTGTATTATCAGCCATTGTAACAAGTAAATATATATATATCAAAGTATTTCTCTCTGGATCTTTACTGATACTGTTAAGTGGTAGCACACACAGAACCGGAGCTCTGATGCCAACTGAAGGTGAGATAATACTTAGAAGGGGGGGTTGAATAAGTATGAAAGATTAAAACTTAGGAATAAAAACACAATTATTTTTATCCTGGTTTGTTGAACTCAACTACTCCAGTCCACCCTTCCTAGAGTGATTTGCCTTTCTCAACAAGGACTTAATCCACTATTTAATCAAACAGATTACAATAGTAAAACCTAAGAACAAGTGTTCTTAGTCTTCTCAAGAGCTACTGATTCCAACTGAATCCTCTTAAGGAAAACCTTTACAATTAATGTAAATCAAATATAAGAGTATGAATGCTTCTAAAAAGCTTTTATCACAACAGTGATTTTCTCTTAAGTTTAAGTACAAATAATTCTAAGAGTGAATATGAAAGAATGAGAGCTTTGAATGTTATGATTTCTTTTTCAGCAAAATGTCTAACTGAAGAATTTGGCGGAGTCTTCCTTTTATAGGCAACTGATCCAAGGAAGCTGAACGTTGAGAAGAGTGTCCCAAAAAGGTCTAAGCCTTTTTGTCTTCACATCAAGTGACATTTCCTAGAAGTAGAAAGCACAGAAAAATCCTTTTTGTCTGTGTTCTTTGTGTCTAGCACCAATGAGGAAAGAGACGTTTGATTTACTCCAACGGATATAATCTTTGAATATTTCTTCTTCAGTTTTCAGCAAGTTCATCTGAATCTGATTGAGTCAGAGTCTTCTAATGATGTTCAAAACTTTGATGTATCAGAGTCTTCTGCAGCATGTGTGCTTTCAGCGTGTTGATCATCAGAGCATATTTGACACAGAACTTCAGTACTTGGCAGCTTTAGTACTTTCAGAAACTTCTGTAGAAACTATGCTTTGAGAAACTCTTCATACAATATTCTTCTTAGCTTCAGATGCTTCTGACTAGCTTCAGATGCTTCTGCTTGCTTCAGATTATTCTGGAGCTTCTGCTTCAGATCCTTCTGGAGACTACGCTCAGGATCTTTTATAAACAACAATCAGAATCTTCTAATGAATGCATCTGGCGCTTCAGAGTCAGTTACTTTCTTGTATACCAATCAGATTTGCTTCTATAGTGTTAATTTCATTTCAATCTGCAGTAAAACTCTCAAGCAAATTTTAGAGTGTATAATTCTTAAATATAAAATTTCTTAAATATAAAATTTCTTAACAGTTATCATCAAAACAAAGAGATATTATTAAGAACCAATCTGTGTTCTAACAACTTCGACGAGCAATTCTGAAGATGGCTAGTTCAGTAGCAAATCAAGATTGGAAATCCCAGTCCCCCGAAGCTGGCAGTATTTTATATCATGGCATTTCTTTGCATTTGTAGTTTGTTTTCTGTTAAAGTGCGAACTTATTTGAAAAACTTGTCTGCTTTTTGATTGATAATGATAATGAAATGAATATGCATGTTTTGATTAAATCCATTCGTGTTCACTCAATACTTTTCTATTAATTGAAACGCTTATTTAAGCAAAATCCGAGGGAGGATGACGAAATTGAAAGACGCAAAACTTCCGATTGTGTGCTTTTGAATAAAACCTTTGTTGATGATGTACAAGCATTGTTTCAAATCCTCAACATGGAAAATATAAGGAAGATAATCCCCTGTCAACCCTTTGAGCCTAGTAGTAGGAGTTTATTTCTGAAAACAAAAAACCCTCAATCTTAACCTGGGGTAGGGTTGATGTTAGTTAATTTGACCGAGCATCCAAATTGCGAAAGGAGTGTTCCTGTTCGAGGGTCAATCACATCTATAGAAGTTGTACCTCAAAAACTTATAGTGGTTATCCCTCATCAACCAAGGAGTGAGGCAGTCACAACCCTTTCGAACAAGTCATACAAGCCGGTGTCACATGATTTGTTTTGAAAAATAAAAAAAATAAGAAGCCCGCTAAGTCGACAACCTGAAAACAAGTGGCTTAGGCAAAAATTAGGGCATCCCGCTGGACTTCAAAATCAAGAAAAAATTCAAAAGAGCCAGTTCAGGCAAAATAGGGAAATTAGAAAAATGATGAAGAACAAGTCGTGTGACTCTAGACACCAAAGACGAAAAGCGAGTGATTATCACTCTGAAAACTTGTGGTTTCCTTAACCATCACTCATGTCATCTAACCTTTGAAAGGTGAGCGCTTGTGTCGAGTTAGCTGAACATAGGACCGGAGAATATTAAGGAGAATGGGTGGGTTAAAACAAAACTTTGAGCCTTATATCCTTTCTTTCTATAACTGTGAGCCATACCATGTTACAACCTTTGAAAGACCTAATTCAAGTAGGTTTGTTTTGAAAGCATACTTCGGTAAAGATCACGTCGAAACTGTCTCCTAAAAGGATCTTCTTACCATTTTTGGTATTGATGTTAACATTCTGATAAGTGACTCATCCACTATATGTCACAACCTTTTTTCCAATGAACAGACTTGGATTTTAAAACTGTCATATGCATTGCATTAATATTATCTTTCCAAAACGAATTGTTTTACTTGTGAGTAAGCACTTGACATCAGGAGAGTTTCCACAATGGAAAGTTTGATCGAGATAGGATGCAAAGCTCCTGACTACTCCATTGAGCAGGGGCAAATCATATCAAATGATCACGCCAGGGGAGTCAGCCATCCAAAATTCAGTTAATCTGGGGCAATCAGGTCGAGATTCGATACATCTCTCGAAGGTCATTTCGTCAGAGGCACTTCTTCACAGATCAACCAGTCAAGGGCAAAATCATTTTAAGACTGGGGCAAGCCACCCCAAGAGCATAGAGGTTACCTTTATCCAGAAGGAAATTAATCTGAAACACCTTTCTAAGGTTCAAAATGTTGAGGCAGTTCATCTTAAACCATCAGGGTACAAAGATTTTAGGTCTCCTTTCGAGGAAGATTTTACAGAGATCCCACGAGTTGGGGAAAAGTGGAGATGATGGAACATTTCCTCTCCATATCTCCAGAGCTACTCAGGGCTACTCAAACAGGTTCAATCAACCTTCAAGTTCAAGACGTATGTTGGGAAGTCATGTTAACCATTCCCCAACCCTTCAAACATAAACCTTGTATCCAGACAAGACACTTCCCAACCTTGTATCCAGATAAGACCCTTTTCAACCTTGTATCCAGACAAGACATTTTCCAACGTCAGTCATACCTGACCTAACCCAAAGCCCAATCCCTATTGGCATTCACAAAAACTAAAAGCCCAATCCACATTGGTGTCCCCTTTATCCAAAGCCCAATTCCCATTAGCATCTCCTCAACCAAAAGCCAAATCCATATTGGCAGCCACCAGAAAGTCCAATCCTTATTGGCACCTCATTCCAAAATCCAATCCCCATTGGTACCCAGAATATATCACCTTCAAAAAATCAATCACCATCGGATTTCACCTGTCTTTACCAGCAAAGTCCAATCATACTTGGCGTATCCTTCTTTCCCCAGCAGCCCGAGCCTGCATATGCATTTCTACATATAGCTATCATCTTTTCATTACATCCTCAAATGCGTAGCATTTCCATTTCGTATAGAGCATTACGCCATATTCAAACATTTGCTTGCAAAGCATGAGCCCGTTTTGGTACCTTGTGTGGGAGCCCGAATTCAACTTGCAGTCAAACCAGTGACAAATCCTCAGAGAATGCCAAGTCGTTCCTCAGCAGACATTTCAATCAACTTATTTGCTTATTTTCTTTTGGGTCTTAGATCATACGCCGATCTTACCCTCGATCAGGCACTGTCCATCAATCCTTTGATGATGACATCCCCGAGTGGTTTTCTTCCCGTCAACTCTTTGACGATGTATTCCTTCGGTCAGGTTTTCTTCCCATCAACCCTTCCGTCAACCTTTTGACGAGGTCAGCTTTTCTTTCCATCAACCCTTTGATGACGACATTCCAGATGTTATCTTTCCGTCAACCCTTTGATGACGACATCCCAAATGTTATTTTTTCGTCAATCCTTTGACAATGTCAATTTCTTTTCGTCAACCCTTTGACGTTGTCAGTTTCTTTTCCATTAACTCTTTGGTGATGTGTCCCTCTAATGAGGACAGTTTTGTTTCCATTAACCCTTTTGTAGATGTTATCCCAACTTTTGGTTGGTAGTCCGTTGTTTTGTGGATGTTATCCCAACTTTTGGTTGGTAGTCCTTCGTTTCGTGGATGTTATCCCGACTTTTGGTTGGTAGTCCGTCATTTTGTGGATGTTATCCCAACTTTTGGTTGGTAGTCCGTCGTTTTATGGATGTTATCCCAACTTTTGGTTGGTAGTTCGTCGTTTTGTGGATGCTATCCCAACTTTTGGTTGGTAGTCTGTCGTTTTGTGGATGTTATCCCGACTTTTGGTTAGTAGTCCTCATTTTGTAGATGTTATGCCGACTTTTGGTTGGTAGTCCGTCGTTTCGTGGATGTTATCCCGACTTTTGGTTGGTAGTCCGTCGTTTCGTGGATGTTATCTTAACTTTTGGTTGGTAGTCCATCGTTTTGTGGATGTTATCCCAACTTTTGATTGGTAGTCCTTCGTTTTGTGGATGCTATCCCAACTTTTGGTTGGTAGTCCTTCGTTTTGTGGATGTTATCCCAACTTTTGGTTGGTAGTCTGTTGTTTTGTGGATGCTATCCCAACTTTTAGTTGGTAGTCTGTCGTTTCGTGGATGTTATCCCGACTTTGGGTTAGTAGTCCGTCGTTTTGTGGATGCTATCCCAACTTTTGGTTGGTAGTCCGTCGTTTTGTGGATATTATCCTAAATTTTGGTTAGTAAATTTTATTACGACTTTTGGTTGGTAATCTTTTCTTGGCGATCCTAACTTTTGGTTAGTAGCTTTTATTCCGACTTTTAATTGGTAATCTTCTGGGTGATCCTAACTCTTGGTTAGTAGCCTCTTTCTCATAACTTTTGGTTATTACTCTCTGGGTGTGTCACGGTGAAATTTGGATACCAAACTATTGATTAGTTTGAATCTTTAATTCATTTGCAACCAAACATTGATTTGTCCAAAGGAAGGGATAAAGATCGAAATACCCACAATGCAATGCAAATGCAAGCTAGAGAGTTATAGGTTCGGGGGTTGGTTAAACTTAGGGAAGGTGCTAGCATCCTAAGTTTCTGTAGTACTCTACATGAACCTCTTGTTTTATGTTTATTTATTACTAAGGGTTATCTTCTTAAGGTTAAAGACCTAGGGGTTTATTTCTAAGTATACTCGATAAGATATCGCATCTTATGCCTACATATCCTTACGGAAGTGGAATCAGAGTATCTGTAGTTCCTATAAAGGGTTTGAGGAGTTCTTTGACTATGGTCAAAGTTCCTACGGGTTAAGGGTAGTTGATTGATTGATTTTAGGAGAGAATATGAGTTGTCATTTTAAGGGATATTTAACCGCCACAAGTGTAAGAGATTGTATTTGTTGTGGGGTGGAGATTCTATCTTGCTTAAGATGATTAACATCTTTCTCTAATGTCTGAATAATTGTATGAGTTGAATTGTTTATTCTAAGTTGTAAAGATAAAGGTCCTTCCTATGGGGTAGGATCTAAACTTAAGAGATCGACTTGAATGGGATCAAGGATCAAAGGGGAGATGATACAAATGAGATGCATATGCACGATTGTTTAAGTTATGCGCAGGTTCTTCCTTTGGACGGAATGCAATGTGATAATAGTAAATTGCGATAATTGTAAATAACGGTAAAGTAAAGGAAAATAAGATAAAACCATACACAAACGCATGAAAGCGCTAAGGTGTGTGAATTGTGCGTATGTGAGGCGTAAGTGTGCGCGATTGATTTTTAGGCGGCGTTGATTGATTTTAAGCTGATTGATTAATTTTAAGAGGAATGTCTTGAGAAAAGTTGGATTAATTTAATGAGAAGTTGAGTTGATTCTAGTTGAATTGATTTGTAAGAGAAAAAGTTGAATTGTTTTTTGGTGAGATTGATTTTATGAGAGGTTATTGTGAATTGTTCTCTCCATCGGTTTACTGATGTGGATTCTTGTGTTTTATTTCCAGATTTGTGTTGAGTCAAAAAGGGAAGAAGTTTACTCTTCTGATGTGCATTTTGGACGCCTGCTGCTGCTAATTGAGTTCTCAAATTAAGTTGGTAAGCCTTCAACGTCAATGATTTATCACAAGGTCTTTCCAAAGGTAATCTAGAAAGGAAAACCTGAATTTGTAAGCTTTGAATCGTACTATCTCTGACTGTCTTCTTCTTGGATTTGTAGGTTTGAATGCTTGAAGACAAAGGTTTGAATGCACATGGCTCGATGAGAATGTAAGGCTCGCTTCCATTTTCCATTGCTATGTTATTGTTTGGAAATGCTGCCGACAACAATTATGCTTTTGTTCTCAGGGTTGAAGATCAAACTTCCGACGCGCACAACCCTTTGCTTTGGGGTGACCTGCTGAAGTTAAACACTTTCTCTTCTTCCTTTCCATATAACATCCTCTGTTATGATCCCTTGTGATGGTATGAGTCGATCAAAAGGTACGATGCCAAATAGAAAAATGGGGTTTCGATCTAAGTTGAAACATAGAGGGCCTTGCTGTTTTGGATTAAATTAACTTGGAAACTGTTGTGTCTCTTAGACTCTTATTCATGTATTTGGCCATTTTAAATGATGAATGATCATTTGTGACAAGAAATAGCAGGTGGAGGATATAGTTACTGATCCTCCTCAAAAGATTCACGTTGTACACCGTGGTCTAACTCCTTTTCTTTTCTATTGAATTTGCAGGTACTTCTTCAAAATCTATTCTGCAAACGATTTTGCTTCAACTTTGGATTTGGTGTTGGATGACCTCTTCCTTATTGTTGGAAAAACAAGTCAGCGGAAACATGGGACGTCCCTCTAACAGTGAGTTACTTTCTAGTTCACTTACAAGAATTCCCATGGAACCAAATCTGCAAGCGTGATGGTGTGCACCTCTTATCAAATCTTGTGAGTATGCTCTCACACTGTCATCTCTTTATAGATTTTTAAATTTGAATTATTCTTGTTAACTGTTAATGGTGGCGTGTTGGTAACTTGCGGCAGCTTGTGGTGAAAACAGCTTGTTTGTTATGAGTATTGTTGACAAAATTTTGGTTGTGAAATATTGCAGGTTGTTTCTAGTAATTGTTATGATAATTTTGTGGTGAGTTTGGATGAGTTACAACAAGGTGGTTGTTATGAATTTTGTAGTGACAGTATGAACAACTTATGTGAGTTTATGGTTTGTAGTGGATTTTACTGTCATGGCTTTTTGACGGAGGGAGTATGGTTTATGTGTAGCATGAACATGGTATGGATTGGTGAAGGTTTATTTATGTGATGTTCATGGAGGAAAACCCCGCCGGGCAGCGGCATAGTCACATATATGAATAGGTTGTAAATGTAGTCTTTTATCACTTTTCAATGTACTTCGATCTCTGATTGTATGATGGTTATGTACCTTATCCTGGTTTTTTCATTCTTACTTGTTTTAGGTCTCTGCGATGACTTAGAAGCCGGAAGTTTTATGGTCACCCCAAACCAATAACAAGTGACGGTATTGCTGACGAGAGGATCACGACCGAATGTTGATTGAGAGTGGCACGTGGAAGACAAACGTGAAGAAATAAGTGGCTTGTGGTTTTGCTCAATTTCCTCATGAAACTTTGTTATACCAAATGTATCTTATTATTTTGGAGATTAGCACACTTCCTTAATTCAATGATGAACTTCTTCTGTCGTTGTTTTAGAGATGCACCTGCTCTTTACTTACATTCTTGTATAATAGTTATAATGAAAAACTAGCAATTATTCATCATCCGTCTACATGTTGCCATCAAACAATCCCAACTATTTAGTGAAGAAAAACTTTACGCCAATCCTCAAATTGCCTTGTTTTGTTTCTTAAGCCATAGTTGCAGCGTCACCCATCAACATAAAATGCCCTTCCGTTTCTCTTAAGTTAGCATCAAAACCCCCTTTGTAGTTATGAAGCATTTTCAATATTTTAGATACTCTATAATAAGATAAGGTCTTCGATTGATTTGTCAAATTCAAAATCAACTTCATTCTTGTATTTAAGATTATTTTGTAACATATGAATCCTTGGGACATAGTCACATGAATTCGACTCGTGGATCTTGAACATCAAGGCACGAAATATTGGTGTTTAATCTTGAGATCACATCCTTAGGGGAAACATAAATCATGTAGTTTGTATTTCGAATCTTTAAAATCTAGTATTCATGGCGGGTTGAGTTCAAGAAAATAGCAATAATCTTATCGCAGACCTTAATCATATGAATCCATAACTTTACCATTAACTTGCACACCCTGAACTCTTGAAGTTTAAATTTGTAAAACTTTAACCTCTTGCGCTTGAATCATGATACCGAGTATGTGTTGATCCTATCGAATTTATGACTTGAGTAACAACCAAAATTCCTCTCATGGCTTGAATTTAAATACTGGACCGAATTAAGGATGAATTTGATCATAGTAGACAACTCCTGACAACAAAATGGCATAAATCTCAATCCTTGAATAATAGGCCCTTATATGTATCACTTCGTGATTCCCTGAACTTCCAGCAGTAACCTATCTTTCACAAAACAAACAAACAAATTAGTTAAAATGGTTAGCTATGCATAATGATTGACTGCGAGAACGAATACTATCTCCACTCGAAGTTACTGCATCTGCACAAGTTGGTTAGCCATACTAAACATACATATAAAAAGTAAAATAAAACAAACGAAAAAAAACAAGAAAAAAAACAAGGAGGCGGGATCTTATGGTCAAAAATTAGGGTGTGACAGGGTGATCCTAACTTTTGGTTAGTAGCCTCTTCCTCACAACTTTCGTACATAATTCTCCGGTGATCCTGACTTTTGGTTAGTAGCCATTGTTATCTTCTTGATCGATTACCGTTTCGGTTAACCCAACTTTTGGTTGGTACCCGTTGCTTTTAAGTCCACTTTCGGCTTACAATCTCCTTCCTCTGTACCTCCCCGCGGTTCGCAAATTTTTGGGTTCTTTTGTATTCAATCACCTTTTACATTGAATGTATGAAAGTCGTTGCTCTTCATCCCTTCAGGTCCAAGTCAATTGAATAGGGACAGTTGTTGCACCTCAAAATTTGCTTTAGCTTTTCCTAACTTTAACTGGTTTTTGTTTCGCACTCTTCTGCATATCATATAGGTCGATCATTTCTTGCAAATTGTACATGTTATCAGGCGGATTGAGTTTATCGGAATTACAGCCGCTTTGTTCGCATTTTAGACAGTTTAAACCAGTTCAATGATAATATTTATTTTGAAATTGAACGAATATCGTATTCTTCTTGGTGGTTTAGTCTGTGCTGATAATTTTGGTGCGTTAGTTTCTCGCTTTCAAGCATTTTGGTATTCGACCCTTTCATTCGTTTTTTATATCGTTGCATTTTTGTGATTTATTTTTAACAGTCGTTTGTTAATTTAGGTTTAATTTTGATTTGTTTAGATTAGTTAGGATTTTATTTAACTTTTTTTTAATATTAGTTTTTAATAGTTAATAATTAGTTTAAGATTTAGTTATGTTAATATAATATAATAGTAAGGTTGTAATATTAATTAATTAGAAATTAGATTAAAATTTTAATTTAGAAAATAGAATTAATTAGAATTTAGGATTTAGAAATATAATTAGAATTTAGAATTAAGAGTTAGAAATAGATTTATAATTAATAATTAGAATTAGAATTTTAATTAGAAATAGAAAAAGATTTAGGAATTAATTAGTTTAGAATAGAATTAGAATTAATTAATTAGTTTAGAATAGAATTTTTATTAGAATTGGATTAGAATTTATATTAGGGATTAAATTAGAATTGAATAGGAATTAGATTAGAAATTAAATTAGGAATTAGGTTAGAATTAGAATTAATTAATTAATTAAGAAAATTAAATGAAAATATAATTAAAAAAGAAAAGAAAAAAAGACATGTTGGTTTTCTTCAGAATAAAAGGGGGAGGGTTTACTCTTCTTCTTCTTCCCTAGAACGATACCTAGCCGCCACTTCCCAAAAATCCTCTCCTTCTTCTCTCTCTGAGCGGCCGCTGAAATTCCCCTTCCGTTCTTTTTCTTCCCTGAAACAAGTCGCACGACCCTTCCTTCCTCTCTCTATTCCGCCGCCGAATCTACCAAAGGAAACCCAAACCTCCATTTTTGAATCTCACCGCCACCATCCTTTCCCTCCACGAAATTCGAACACCTTTACAACGGTGACACAACCTCCGACGAAGATGACCTCTACAGCCGCCTCAAATCGCTGCGACGACCACTCGAGTTCATCGACATCTAAGAGGAGTTTGAGTTGGGTGTGGAGGTGCGTGAACTACCATGTAAGCATATCTATCATTCCGATTGCATTATTCCATGGTTGTCGGTGAGGAACTCGTGCCCTGTGTGCCGTCACGAGTCTCCTTCGGATCCTAGTAACCCTTTAGAATCTAGGGTTTCCGGACAAATTGAAGAAGAAGTGGTCAGATTGACAATATGGAGGTTACCGGGTGATGGATTTGTTGTGGGGAGATTCGCCGGTGGACGGAGTACAGGGGAGAGTCGTTTTCTAGTTGTGTACACGAAGTTGGATGGTAGGCTCAATGTAAACGGTGCTCCAAGAAAAATTTCTGGAACAGTTAGGAGTCATAGGGTTAGGGAAGGTCGTCGAGGAATTGGAAGAGCTTTTCGTATTTCTTTTATTCTTTGGGAGAACTGGTTTTAGTTTCTGAGAATGTTCCTGTGAGTAGAAGTTGTAGCTTAGTGAATTTAATGTTCAAACAGAAGCTCGCGCAGACGTAGGAAAACTTTGGAGTTGGTCTCTTTGATTTAAGTTTCTTTTTGTTAATTAGATTTTTGTTTAGAATTTTTGATAAATTTGATCTTTTATTTTTAATGATAATCGTTGAGTAAAAGTTTTTTAGTTAATATTTAATTTTTAATTAGTTAATAGCTATTGGGCTTAAATTTTGACTAGATTCTTTAATTAGATTTAGATTTTTTTGGTTAAAAGTTTTTGAATTAAATTTGGTTATTAACTTTGATTTTAGTCTCGATTTTGGCTTATATCAGATGTTGATCCTAGTTTTGATTAGTTTTGGATATTCTAATTTAGTTTTAATTATTGAACTTGATTCTAGTTACTAGTTTGAATTTCCATCAGGTCATGTAGTTAGTTTGAACTTGGTTCTAATTTGCGATGACCATGTTCTTTCCCTAAAGGTTTTCTCGATATTTTCCTATCCTTTTTTGGGATAAATAAAGTTCGATCGCGACTCTGTTTTCCGCGACTATTCGCGAAAGATCGTTCTTTTTCTAGGTAGGATAGTTGGTGACTCTGCTAGGGATATGAATTGTCCTATGCATGAGAGAGTCAAGCCTAACTTGACTCGATTCATAAGCGTTAGTATCACTTGTTTGTTTTCTTCTTGTTTGTTGCTTGCTTGATTATTTATTTATTTATTTATCTTTATTATGTATCCTATCTTTAATTCTTGTGATTATTGGGTTTCTCTGTTTATGGGCACTCTGTGAGATGGCTCTGTACCCGAGTCTGAGAAAAACCTAGGATTATAATGGTTGTTGTGTAGTGGAATCCCTATAGGAGTCTTTCTCGTTGGGAGGATATGAAGGCCCCGCTTAGAGTTGATTCCCTTGGGAATGTTATTGTCGTGGTGAGCCTTCGCCATGGTAATAATGTTTTCAAGCCTAAATTGATAACTCTAACCACCTTTTAACCTTACTTCCATAGTGGTTGGTAGTGTTAATTCGTGAGGGTTGACACGAAAGCCCCAATCAGATGAGATCCCTTAAACGTATCGTTATTCTGACAATGATACTTTCAACCTCGATCTATGACTTTGAGATACCTTTAGAAACCTTGGACTCGATGGTTGTGTAGTAGAGACTCACGATGAGCCTTTCTCTTGGGACAATGCGAAAACCTCACCTAGAAGAGATCCTTTCGAAGGTATTATTATCGGATGAATCTTTGTCATCGCAATAATATCTTTGAAAATATCCATGACTCTAGACACCTACCCACGTAGAGCCTACCCGTGGGATTCCTTTGATCAGAGATATCAGTTACTTACCCACTGTTATTGCCTAACCTGAGAATGTGATATGTGTGATCCTGAGCTTTGCTTTGTTTGCATTTGCATATCATTTC
This sequence comes from Lathyrus sativus, assembly GCA_963859935.3. Classification (NCBI taxonomy): domain Eukaryota; kingdom Viridiplantae; phylum Streptophyta; class Magnoliopsida; order Fabales; family Fabaceae; genus Lathyrus; species Lathyrus sativus. The sequence continues at coordinate 493,127,100 of OZ012739.1, read as the reverse complement.
ATCTGCGTTGCATCTACATCTCATATGCATTTCATATCCTCTCCAAGAACCAGAAACTCATCCCGTCCTTTGGCCATGACCAACAAGGTGATTCCTAACACTCGTTCAGAACGAAGAGCCATGTCTCAAGAAATGATGGACGAGCTAGTGAGAGGACAAGAAGCTTTGAAGGGAGAGATCAATCTTTTGAAGAGCCAGATGAATTAGGTCTTGGAAACTTTGCTGGGTTTATTGAGAGAAGAAGATCATTACATGCCCATTGATGCAGTAAAGGGAGTAATTCTATATGTTCACCTGGTGTTACTCTGAGTCAAGAGCCATTCCATCAAGAATCTCCTCACTTGCCAACATATGACCCTTCTTCAAGATGTCATCTTTAGCCTTTAACCGCCATATCAACAGATCAACCTCCAATGGCTATCTTCCCCCAAGGGCGTCAGAGTCAAGATCAAGGGCAAAATCAAGATCAGAAAAGAAGGAACAAAGATCACTTTAACTCAATTCCTGTATCATACAGTAAAATCTACCCGTAGTTGGTTCAGAATTTGTTGGTAACTCCTCGGTCCATTGAGCCTATGCCAACCCCCTATCCTATAGAGTACGATCCAAATATGACATGTGAATATCACGAATGGGCTATAGGACATGACTTGGATACTTGTCTTGCGATGCGATCTAGAGTCAGGCGGTTGGCCAATAACAGGAAATTAATCTTTGAAGAAGACCATCCAGGGGCAAAGTGTGAGTACTATACTGGAGCAGAAGGACACTCTGTCGAGGAATGCAAGAGTTTTAGGCTCAAGGTGCAAAAGTTGATCCATGCAGGATCACCTACCCTCAAGGAAGAAGTCCCTTATACAAATGTCCTAATTACTAAACCATGTGGTGAAAAAGGCAAGAGACCTCTGAAACCTCTCAAGATCTTGTATCATAAAGAAGGGATTGAAGTCATGGCTAGTGAGATGTCACGATTTCCATGCAAGAGCACTGAAATAGCGCCACAAGGTTGTGGTACTAAGGTCCATGCAAGCACAAGCAAGGAAGAAGAGGATGAAACTAATGCAATCATGGCTGATGTCAAACATTTTCATAAGGAACCATCGAGACCTTCTGACCCCTAATCTCTTCAGCACTTACCATTTCCAGTGCCACACTATCCTGACAGGCAGCCAACAATGCCTAAAGCACCATACCAAAAGCCTTGGATGGCTTTTCATGCAAATCAACAAGCCCATGACCAAGGATATCAAAGTTAGCAACGGAGCCAGCATAGGCCTTGCAACAATCTGGAAAGAAGGAATGATCATCGCGATCCAATTCCGATGTCCTACAATCAACTTCTACAGCCTCTGATTCAAAGCTCGTTGGTGGTCCCCAAGCCTCTAAAGTTTTCTCCAAGGCTAGACCCGTCTGGGTACGATCCCTATGCGCAATATGGATATCATGCTAGATCAATGGGGCACTCAACTGAAGATTGCAAAGGCTTCCAGGACAAAGTGCATCAGTTGATTGACAAAGGGTACATATCCTTTCCAGAAGGTAGATTGGTTGTGCATGTCAATTTCTTGCCCAAATGAGTTTGAAGACTTCAAAAGGTATCTCCTTAAGCTAGTGGATCAGAAAGGAAGAAATCCTCAAGCATTGGTGGTCATTGGATCATGTTTTACCTTCGCATTTGTTGTTTATTTCTTATTAAATGCTACTTACTTTAAACATTGTTGTTTTTAATGGTAATATTAATGAGGTGATCATGCTTTTTCTAAATTAATCATGTCGCATTCGCTCATTTTTCTTCACTTATATCAAAAAAGGTAAAACATGAATCCATTTACCTCTCATCCACTTTCTTTATCAAACTTTTGTTTTAGCAAAGACTTGGAGGGAGGATGACGAAAATAAAGTACCCATTGTTGTTGGTATGCTTTCATGATAAGATCCTGCTAATGATGTACAGGCATTATTTAAAATCCCTAAACACTGGAGGAATAAGGAGTTAGTCCCTAGTTAACCACTTTGAGCCTAGAAGTAGGAGTTTCCTTCGGATTTCTAAACCCTCACGCTTAACCTGGGACATGGGTAGTGTTCAGTTAATCTGGCTACGAGATGAAACTTTCCATCTGAGGATCAACCACAAGACATTCTTCGCACACGTCCTAAAGTGTCGAAAGGATCATACAAATTCCAAAAGTTATGATAGTTGTTCTTTAATGACCAATGACTTGACAGTCACAACCCTCCAACGAAATTTAAACAACAAAAATAAAAAGCCTGCTAAGTCAAACACCTCAAGAGGAGACTTAGGAAAAAATCAAGGCTATCCCAATGGACTTGAAGAGAAAAATCAGTCCATGCAAAAGTTAGGAATCAAAATCAAAATCAAAAGAGGTATTCAAATCCTCAACAAAAACAAGATAAGATTCAGTGACCACCATATCGAAGTTAAAGGGTCACTAACATCCATCAAAATCAAAATAAGGTGACTGCCATTTTGAGCATACCTTGAATCATCACTTTACACCATCAACATTTTTGGAAGACAAATGTATATCAAATTTAACTGAACGTAGGACTAAAGTTCATCACGAAGAAGAGGTGGATTAAAATAAGCTTCTAGCCTTACATCCTTTGTTTCTACAACCTGTTTACTGTGAATTTTGGTAAACAACCGCTAGTCCATCAATTTAGGGTAAAATTGAGTAACTTGCAGGACCGACCATATTAAATACTAGGACATGTGCTAAGTATGCAAAAAGATCCTAATCTGAACTCCATGTTCGACTATGAAATCTTTGTAAAGTAAAAGTAACTTGAAGATTAAAGGCAGTATCTAAAAGAAAGCAAGTAATGCATCGAAGATTAAAGACAATAACGTAAAAGCTTTAAAAAGTAAATGACTTTGAAATAAAGGCAATAATGTAACTATGCAAAAGATTGTAATCTGAACTCCGCGTTCGACTATGAAATCTTCAAAAGTAAATGCAGTAATTGTAAATAACTTTGAAAATAAAGGTGCAAAAGATTCTAATCTGAACTCCACGTTCGACCATAAAATCTTTGTAAGGTAAATGACTTTAACATAAAAAGCTTGAAATAAGTGCAGAATGTTTAAATTTGCGTGAAAAGTAAATGAAAGTAAGTTTGCATAAAGACTTGGAAAAAGGAGCAGTTTAAACGTAAAAACTGAAGGTTAAAGTGCAGAATAAGTAAAAACGCATAAATGGTAAAGGCAAGTAAATTGCATCAATGAAAAGGAGTTGGTGTTGCATCACGTACATTCTTGCTAACTCGTTTCTCTACACGCGGGTACTTTGAGTGTTTTGGAGTGACTAGTACAAGATGGTACAACAAGGTTGCGAAAACAAGGTTGCAAAAACTGACTCCTACAAGTTTTGTTAATCTTTCTCTTGCTGTATCTTTAACACCAGCTTAAATCAGCACTGTGTTTGGACTAACGGTCCATTTGGCACACACTATCACATCATTCCAATAATGATTGATTTTTTCAAACTTGCATGAACATCACATTAAAATTATCATTTTTGAATGAACAATTTTGACTATAAGTCAGTATTTGATATTGGAGAAATTCAATCTAAGAGGACCTGGTCATCCAGCACAGTTGACCAGAATCAAGATCACATATTTACCCTATGGGGCAGAGCCATTAGCACCTAGTGGCTATGAAATCAGTCAATCTAGAGTAAGCCCTCAAACATCAGTTGATAAAGGGGGAAAATTATTTAAGTACCGGTTGATCAAAGCAAGTCATCTCAAGACTCTACCGACTAGGGGCAGACCACCCAGAGGCTCTTTTGGTTAAGAGAAAAATCCTTCTAGTGCTCAATAAGCACAAGTTAAGACGCTTGAACGCTCATTCTGGGACAAGCTACCTTAAGAGTACACAGAAGCCAGTTGCTCCAAAAGTCGAGTGACTGAGAGAAATTGCTCCAAAAATCGAGTAACCAAGGGAAATTGATTCAAGACTCAGACTGGGGCAGATATAGTCCAACACCCTAAAAGAATGGTCAATCATAAGTCTACCATCCCTTGAATTGGAGGTAGACCGGCTCAAGGTTCAAGATATTGGGGCAAGTCGCCTAAGACCATTGGCATGACAAGCTGCTTCCGACTTCCTTTCAAGAAGAACATTTTCAAATACCCAACAGACTAGGGCAAGATGATTCATAGACTGGGGCAAGATGTGCTATAAAGGGGCTAATCCTTTCCATACCTTCAAGCTGCTCAAGTGAACAAGCCATACGTAAACAACTTCCGAGTTCAAGACGAGTGTCGTGGAATCACGTTGTCACCCTCATCAAATGACCTTGTGCTTTCTAACAGACCAGAAGTTTTGCTTCTAAAACCTTTTCATTCATTACCCACGTATGGGGCATCTTTGGAACTTGCAATCATTTGCGTAAACCATTCTCATGCATTAATTATGTCGCTTCGCTCTAGCGCTAAGCCACGCATATAATCTCATTAAGCATATACCCACAACATGAGATAACAACTTCGAAACCAATCTTCGTCTGGTAACCCTATTTGAGAACCAGTCAGCCTTAAACACCAGTTTCATCCTGGTCGTCCAAGACCATTTCATATAGTTTATATTGTATATCCATAAATCATAGTCTAGTGCTTACAAACATATTCAAAGTCCAATCTTGTTAACACATACTCAAACGTATACTTGTCAAAGTTTATCCCTTTTGTTGATCTGAGGGTTTTTTCTAGATCATATACCAGATAGGTCAGAATTTCAATTACCTTCATGTCTAATGGATTTCCAAATGTCATTCCACATGTTGTTTTGTCAAGTTTTACTGTCAATTTTGGTTCTGTGCAAAATCTGAAACCCTTTCTTTTAAACTCTGTGCGAATCCGGAGTCTTTTATTTTTGGTTCTGTACGAATCTGAAACCATTTCTTTTAAACTCTGTGCAAATTCGGAGTCTTTTATTTTTGGTTCTGTGCGAATCTGGAACCATTTCTTTTGAACTCTGTGTGAATTCGGAGTCTTTTGTTGTTCTGTGCAAATCTAGAACTTTCATTTTTATGGTTATGCGAGAGACGTTAACCCATCTCTCTTTGTACTCTGTGCGAATCCAGAGTCCTTTGCTTGTTCTGTGAGAATCTGAAACTCTTTTTCATGGTTATGAGAGAAATCATACTTATCATCTGCGTTATTCTAAGTAGAACCATAGCCCATTTGATTTTTGCATCACTCTATGCGAATCCTGAGTCTTTGAATTTCTTACTCTGTATGAATCCAGAATCTTTTCTTTTATATTCTGTGCGAATCCAAAGTCTTGTCTTTTATTACAGTCAATTATCTTTTTGCTTCGCGCGAACCCAGAGCATACCTATCATTACAATCGTCATTTAACCTTTGGTTTGTTCCGTGAGAAACCAAAAATAACCATTTTCCTCAAGTATCACCAGTGAATAATTCTACCTTACCTCTGAAGATAAGGTTCTGTTGAATGAAGTTCTGAAGACTCTGAAGACAAGTATGTGTTAAACAAGTTCTGAAGATTCTGAAGACAAGGTTCTGATTGAACAAGCTCTGAAGTTTCTGAAGACATCACTTCTAAAAGACCAAATGCTGAAGACTCTTATGACAAGGTTCTGCTGAACGAAGATCTGAGACTTTGAAAGACTTAGGCTCTGAAGTTACAAGTATTGTTCTCTCTACACATGCTTCATCAAATATACATCTGAAGCCTCTGAAAAACTAGAAGACAAAAGATCAAGAATGGTTGGATAATATGTTGAATATAAAAGTACAAAGTAGTATGTGACCTCTACCTAAATAAGGTGGCGCGAAAACAACTCTTTTGTATTATGATGTGACCATTCCTTCAAGTGATAGTTGGGAACTTACTGTTGGAATACGTTTCCATATATAACCTTTAACATGTCTATTCCTCAAGTTATAAAAGGAATATTTTGAGGCATTGAGAAAGTGCTGCTGAGAGCTAAGAGAGCTAGAATAGCCAAAAAGAGAAGAAAAATCAAGAAAGGAGAAGTTAAGCTAAGAAGACTATTGTTGCACCCTAAAATTTGACCAACTGGGTCTCGTATCTGGCTCGATGTTTCGATGCATGATCGCATTCGCATCCGCATATCGCATACAGTGCATTTTTCGGGTGTTTTGATTTTATCGGGATCACAGCCCTCTTCTCGCGTTTCAGGTGTTTTTAATCGGTTTAGATAAGTAGAATCGTTTTTTGGGAAGTCGTGCTATTCCCGGTGTTTTCAGCTCGCGCTGTTATTTTTAGGGATATTTCGGTGTCCGTTTATTTTTACCGGCTATTTTGGTGCGCTCTCGCAGTGTTATTTGTCGTTCTGTGCTATTTTTGTTCCTTCGGGAATTATTAGGAATTTTCTAGATTTTATTAGCTATTTTTAGATTTTTTATAGCTTTAAAATCATTTTTAGAATATAATAGATGTTAATAGATAATAAATAGATTTAAATTTTTTTTTAGAGTTTTTAGGGTTTTAATAGTTTTTTATATATAGTTTTAATAGAATATAGATTTTCTTTATAGAATTAAATAGATTTTTCTTTTATTAATAATAAATTTTCTTTAATAGAATCTAATGGTTTTTAGATATAGATATTATAGATCTTATTAATAGGAAAATAGATTTTTAATAGTCTTAATCTTTTTAGGATAAATAGGTTTAATAGTTTAGGTTGTTAATAGACAGTAGATAGAGATAAATAGTGTTAATAGTCTCTATTATCTTTTTAGAGTATATTAGATATTATATTTTTAGAATATTAAGTATTAGTGGATATTAATCAGTTTTGGATATTAGACTAATTAGGTTTGACTGTTAAATTTATATTAGTAATCCATTTAATTGTAACTAGAGCATTATTTGGATTTTAATTGAACTAGTGCATTAATCCGTTTTTTCCATTTTATCCACGTTAATTTAGTATTAATTAGGTCCTTAGTCCATTCATTAATCTCCATTATCACATTGATCCAGCAATTAATCCAATTAGTTGTTAATTAAGTCCAATCAGTTTCCATTTAATTCATATTAATCCATGTTTAATTTCGTGGGCCAGCAAATTGGAGGCCCAGTTCATCGTTTGTCCATTTTAGTCCAGAGGAATTGTATGCCATGTGTCCTATAAAACCTGCACCACGTGTAACTTCTAGAGGCCCCACCACTTCATTTCAGATTCTCCCAGATCACGCCACATCATAACTTCCCTTCTCCCTCTCTCTGCCACGCCACTCACACGTGGCACGCATGCACCAGCTCCCTCCACTAACCTCGCCACTTGTCCTCACCGGAGACTCACCGGTTGCATGGCCGGCGGCCATGCAACCACCGCCCCTAGGGCTGGCAATGAACCAAACCAACTCGAAGATAGTTCGGAATTCGACTCGACAATTAAATCGTTGAACTAGGTTCATGAACCAAATGAGTTGAGTATGAGCGAAAAATTAAGTTCGTTAACTAAATGAGCTGAACTTGAACTATACATAGTTCGACTCGTTAGGTTCATGAGTCAACTCGATTACATATGAAAAGAATTATACTGTCTTTAAGATTAGGTTTAAATATTTACTTCAAATCTTAGACAAATTTAATCTTCAATTTAGTAGTTTTTGAATTAGACTCTCAAATGTATCTCTTGAAAGTTGTGTAGGTTTTGAATTAGTAGATTTCGAAGATAAAGTTAAATTTCAATATGATAACTTTTATTTTATTTTAATATTTTATTTAAAATATATATATATATATTTATTTAAAATGTCAAATATACTAAAAAATATATATATTTAAAAAAATAGTTTTTAAGTTCGTGAACCATGTGAACTGAACCTAATGAGATGAACCTAACGAGTCGAACCGAACTGTTCGTGAACTTATAACGAGTCGAGTTTGAGCTTAAAAAAAGTTCGTGTCAAACTCGAACTCGAACTCGAATTCGAATAATTCTTAACGAGTCGAGCCGAGCTGAGGTGAGTTCGACTCGACTCGACTCATTTCCAGCCCTAACCGCCCCTAACCTATTCCGGCAGCCCTAACTAACCCTCAACTGTCTCCGGCCACCGTCAATCTCACCGGAAAATCAAAAACACCAAAAACCCAGAAATCATTAGTTCTTCATCTTTCTCCTCTCATCATCGCCTTCTCCGATCCAAATACGTCGTCGATGATCATCAAACATTTATCAGAAATCATTTCCCAGCCAAGATCCTGGTTCGTCTGAGGTCCACGAAGAATATGCATCAAGTTCTTCATTGTGTGCTCATCACTTTTCCAGAAACCGATCATCAACGATCACCAACCAGCACCAGAAACTCTTCAAGGAGGATCCACCAATACGTTCGTCATCATCCTTCGCCTTCCAAGAACATCCAGAAGCTTCAACAGACTGCAACTTTGTTCATCCTCAAGAATAGATCTCCAGATCAAGAACCACCGCAAGAGTTTCATTCACGGCCGATCTTCATCATTCACCATCCAGATTCATCGCGAACAGTCATCATCGTCTGGAGTTGCGTTCATCAACATTCATTCTTCTTCGGATGTATACATGCATTCGCTCCCATCAAGGAATCATCAGATGTGCAGATCTTCAACCGTCTTCGCACGATCTCGCACCTTCAATCAAATCTCCAGAAAAGCCTCAAGAACGTCCATCAACTGTCTGAGATCTTCATCGAATGTGGATGAGAAATCCATAACAACTCCATGGATCGTCGTCTCCACTCATTGTTTTCACCGTATTTTCTTATTTCTTGTTAAGGATTACAATGGATCGAATGGTTTTGAGCATGTTGAGAGATGAAACGAAGGTTGAACGAGGGAGAGAGAATGAGAGTGAGAGAGAGAAAGGTTAGGGGAGAAGTTGCGTGAATGAAGATTGACGGAGTTGAGACGGTGAGGGAGAAGTCTCATGACGGCGGCGGAGGTTGAGTGAGACGGGATCTAGAGTTTTCAGAGGAAGAATGAAAGATTGAGTGAGGGAGATGAGGGGACACCTGGGGTTCCATGGGTACTGGGCCTGGCTGAAGGCCCAACGGATTTTTGGGATCATACTCCCGTCCCCTCCATTACACCCCGTGTGTCACTTTGGTGAAGTGGGCCTGAGCCCAATATTTTCCTGGACTGCACCCCCCGTTTCGTTCCAGCGCCTCCTCCCCAGTTTTTGGTGTTTTTTTTTCTTTCTGGGCCGGGCCCATTGCTTTTTTTTTTACTTCATACATCTCCTGAACTGCAGTGCACCCCCTGGCTGCATTGTTCTAGTTTTTTAGGTTAATTTCTTTTGTATTATTTTCTTAGTCTTTAGATGAGAAATATGGAAAATATTGTGAAAAAAGAATATTGAGGGAAAAAAAAAGGGGAAAAAGAATATATTTGAAAAAAAGAAAAGAAATATGAAAAGAAGAAATAAAAATGTAGAAAAAATATTTGAAGAGAATATTGGAGGAGAAAAATAATAAAAAGAACATGAAAAAATATTTGAAGAAATATTGTGAGAAAAGAATATTGAAAAAGAAAGAATATTGAGAGAAAATTTGAGAAAAAGAAAATAGTGAAATATGAGTATAGAAAAATTGGAAAAAAATATTAGTGCGTACTTTTAATAGTTTCTTTTAGGATACCTTTTTTAGTAGGAGTATATTTCACCCGTTTAGAGATAGTTTAGACGTCCACTTGTTAGGGGACTTTTCCATTTGGTTTTTTCAGGATAGGATAGGATAGTATTTCCTAGGAGTTTATTTTCAGTATTCAATCATTGTAATCATTTTTCAGAATGTTAATAAAATGAGATTTGAGCTGTGGTCCCGAAGTAGCCGAACTACAGCTGCTCTGATTTCTCGTACCAGACGAGAATATGTAGGCATAGGATGCGATATCCTAGCGAGCACACTAACAACTAACCTTTGTGTTCTTTCGCTGCTGTGCGATCGAGACTTTCCCGCTGACGACTGATTATCATCCCTTTTCTCTTGCCCGAAGGCATTTGAGACCATACCGTAGTTTTTCCCATAGGTTCCCATACCTTTAAAACCAGTTTGATTTCTCACTGCTGTGTGAGAACACCCTGTTTAGCCGTAGTTAGCCTGAACTACGTAAGCTCTGATCTTCCATGCAGTGTGGAAGTACGTAGGCACAAGACGCGAGGTCTTGGCGAGCAAATTTCCCTGTAGTCCCGAACTACGTTGACTCTGACTTTCTCTCTTGAGAATACGTAGGCATAGAGTGCGACGCTCTATCGAGTCAATTCCTTTCCGTTTAGATTTAGCAGCCATAGATAGATTGTTTTTGCCTCCTGTAGACAAACAAGCAAGCGTGGATCCCGTCGAGTACGACGGACGTGAGGGGTGCTAATACCTTCCCCTTGCGTAACCGACTCCCGAATCCAGGTTTTGGTTGCGATGACCATACCTTTTCCCGTTTTTTTGCGAGGTTTACTTCGAGCATTTCCTTTCCCTCCGTTGGGATAAATAACGCACGGTGGCGACTCTTCTGTCAGCCGGCGCCGATTTTCGCAGTAGCGACAGCTGGCGACTCTGCTGGGGACCCAACGTCCCCTGGCCGCTAAGGACTGCGATAGTTCCTTATGCATGTGGGATCCAACGTCCCCTAAGAGAGTCAATCCTAGCGCTTGTTTGCTTGTCTTTTGGGTGTTTATTTATGTATCGCTTTTATCTGTTGCCGTTGTGCTGGGGAGGGTGATATTTTGAGTGATAGCCGGACCTGGGCTTCTTTTCTTTTTTGAGTATGCACCTATACATAGTTGCGGAGAAGTAGTAGACGAACCTGTCTGCTGAGCAGGCACAGTTCCCTACGAAAATCTGCGCTCAGACGAGGTTCTCTCCGAGGTGCTTCTCTAAGGTCCTGAGGATCATAGGGGAGTCCAGACGTGAGGATTGTTGACTCTGGGGACCGATCAATTGGAAGTCAGCTAAGTGAGGCCTCTTCATGAGATGACGATGCCACTCCTTCTGGGAATCGTATCATTCCTCATGAAAGTCTGTGACGCTGACTACCGCATAGGATGCCGTACCTTAGGTCCATACCCGTGAGTGTGTGTGGGGGGGGGGGGGGTTTCTTTTTGCGAAACCTTGACTTCCAAACTACCAGCTATCCTGGCGTTCTCTTTTAGAGAGAACGTACTCCGTCAGCAGTGCAGTGGCACTCAGCTTGTTGTGTGGGGGCTGTGATCCCGTGTTTGTTGCATTGCATTGCATTTGCATAGGCATCTTCGCATCATATTGCATAGCATTTCTCCAGCTGGCCAGAGCTCTTATCCAGCCGTTGTTTGATTTCAGAAGGTGATTACCCGGAGTTTGGACTGAGCAGCTGTTGATTGTCAGAAGACCTACCTAGGGGTTGAGTAGATTTGAGCAGAATCAAGCATTGAAGTCAGCTGAAGACCATTGGTAGCTATGTCTGAAGGCAATTTCCAGTCTCCTAACACCTTGGCAGGGTTCACTATGACGTCCAACCCTCTGTATGATTCCATGGAAGATTTCCCGCAAGTGAACAACGTTACTGCAGACCAAGTTGTACAGCCTTCTGTTGAAAACCGAGATCGACATGAGCAGTTTGTTGCCCGAAATGAACGTCCTCCTCCTGTTAACAATCAAGGTGTTGTTTTCCCTGTGATGAATTACCGAAGAGATATTCCAATAGCCAGGACCGTAGATCCAAGAGCTCTTGAGACAGATAGAAAACTCCGAGCGTTGGAGGAAGGAATGAAAGCTTTGAAAATGAAAGATGCTGTTAACCTGGATGCTGTAGACATGTGTTTGGTTCCTGACCTGGTGTTGCCTTATAAGTTCAAAGTGCCGAAATTTGAGAAGTACACAGGAGATAGCTGTCCGAAGCAACATTTGATGATGTTCTGTCGAAGAATGACTTCGTTTGTGCGAGATGACAAATTGATGATCCATTGCTTTCAAGATAGTCTGACTGGGGCATCTTTGAGGTGGTATATGCAGTTAGAGAGAAATCAGATTCAGTCATGGATGGATTTAGCCAGAGCTTTTCTGAAGCAGTACGATTATAATCTAGACATAGCTCCTCATCGCATGCAGTTGCAAGAACTGTCTCAAGAGAATAATGAACCTATCAGGAAGTACGCTAAGAGATAGAGAGAATTTGCTGCTAGAGTGCATCCACCGCTGTTAGACCAAGAGCTGACAAGCATGTTTGTAGATTCCCTACAAGATCCGTACTTCGAAAGATTGCTTGGACTTCCGTTAAGTTTCTCTGACGTGGTAACATTAGGAGAACGCCTTGAGTATGCCATAAGAATTGGGAAAATTCAGATTACTTCAAATGATCAAGCTGGTGAAACTGAATACCCTTGTGACTATCAGAATGCAGAAGGAGTTGTGATCAATGCAGTCATGCCAAAGGTGGAATATCCTCGAAGCGAATCAGTGAATTTTGTTGGTTCTTCATCTTATCAGAGATCAGTACCTCCTGTGGCTTGTTATACTGAACAGACAGCCGTGCCTGGGACACCATATCAGGGACCTTATGTCGCTCCTCATGCTAATCAGCGAACTCGTGGTCGAGGTTATCAGAGTCAGCGTCAGAATCAGAACAGGCCTCGTAAAAACTTGGAACGAAGGAAAGCTCCTTTCCACCCAGTGCCTATGCCGTATAGCCAACTGCTACCATCTTTGATCCAGAGTTCTTTGGTGGAACCTAAAGCTCTTAAGCCAGTTCCAGAACCTTACCCTCCTAGGTACAATCCTCACGTTCAGTGTGGTTACCATGGTGGCTCTCCAGGGCATTCGACGAAAGATTGTAAAGCATTTCAGGCGAAAGTACAACAGTTGATCGACCAAGATCGCATTTCCTTTCGAGAAGGATTTCTGTTTGTTCATACCAACCGCTCAGCTGTCTAAGCTCGTAGACTCGGAAAGTATTCCCCCAGCAAAGGAGCCAGTGATTCAGACAGGCGGGCGCCTCGACATTGGCAGTCCTCAGACTTTTATATCATTTGCATTTGTAGTTTTCTTTTCTGTTAGTTACTACTTGCTGTAAACATTGTATGTTTCGAATGGTGATATTAATAAGGTGACTATGCATTTTCTGAATTAATCATGTCGCTGTCGCTCATTTATTGTATTGCACTGACACTTGCATTTTTATTCACTCCACTTTATCCCTGTGACTAGCAAAGATTGGAGTGAGGATGACGAGCTAAAACTCATAACCGATGATCGTATGTTTTCAGATAAGACCTTACCGATGACGTACAAGGCATTGTTTCAAATTCCCTAAACACTGGAGATATAAGGAGTTAGTCCCTTGTTAACCACTTCGAGCCAGGAAGTAGAAGTTTTTTCGGACTTTTAAACCCTCACATCTTAACCCGGGGCAGGGTAGTTGTCAGTTAGCTTGACCGAGCATTCAAGTCTTACAGAGGAGTGTTGTCTTTCAAGGACCAATCAGTTTATACCTTTCAATGGTTAAACCTCACCAATCAGGAGTGAGACAGTTACAATCCTTTCGGAGCAATCAAGACAACCAGTGTCACACGACTTTGTTCCAAAAGAAAGAAGGAAGAAAGCCCGCTAAGTCAAAAGAAAGAAAAAGCTGGAAGGCTAATACTTAGGCAAAAATCAGGGCATCCCGCTGGACTTCAAAAGAAAATGAAAAAACGAAAAGAACTCAAAAGGAGTCAGTCCAGGCAAAAATTAGGGAATCAAAAGAACGAAAAAAAGGGGATATCAATAGGAATTTTTTCCCCAGCGAGTCACAAAGTCGTGTACACAGACACCGAAAGCGAAAAGGAGTAATTGTCACTCCGAAAGCCCTGTGAGTTCCTTAACTGTGGTTCTTACCATTCAACATACCTCTCGAAGAGGCGAGCGCTTGTGCCAGGTTAACTGAACTGTAGGATCGGAGAACATCACGTAGAAGGGGTGGGTACAAATCAAAATTTGAGCCAAATATCCTTTGTTTCACGAACCGTGAACCCGACCATGATACAACCCTTAAAAGACCTAATTGAGGTAGGGTTATTCTGAAAGCGCATTACGATAAGGTTGAGCAACCTGACTCCTTCTTGACTTGCTAGTCACATCCTTGTTGTATTTTTCACTGACCACGTAAGCACCACGTTTGAACTTTAGTTTCATTCGTCACTCACATTCATGGCACGTAAATGAGTGACAGCTCAAAATTTTTTCAAAATCTGCATAACCACTGCATTAAGATTACCATTCGTGAATAGACAATTTTAATTGCAAATTAGTAGTTGGCATGAAGGAAATTCCAACAGGGGATAATCGAGCAGGACTGAATAATTCAGTAGTCTGAACCAGAATAGTATGTTGTGAAGACCTGTGAATCAGGGGCATTAACTTCCAGTAAGTTCAGTATCAGTTAGTCTGAGGACAAGTCCCGAAGCATCAGTGGATCAGGGGCAGTTTATTTGAGAAGCAGTTGATCAGAAGTTAGTCTTCTCGAGACCCAATCAGGGGCAATCACCTAGAATGTTGTGATTTGAAAGCAGAACCTTCCAGTGGGTAATCAGATCAGGTTAAGTCGCTTATACGCTCATTCAGGGGCAAAGTCACTTCAGGGATAGTGAAGACCAACTGGGTTGATAGGGGTTTAATGAAGATTGAATTCTGTTGTCGTATAGATACTGGGACAAGTAATCTCGAGGTCGTCTCGTAGCAAGCTGTTCAGAGCAAGTACTCCCAAGAGTTAGATTGGGGCAAGTTGAGTGCACTGGGGGCAAGTTATTCAAGCCAGCCTGTTTATCCCCAGCAAGAGTTGAGTATCGGGGAATCGTGTCAATACCCTTATCAAAAACCTGAGAAGGATCCGTGTTGTCTGTGGATTGTTATCCTACAGTTTAAATCTGTTACGTGTCAGAACTTCGTAACTAAGTCATTTCCAAAGCCCAGGTTTCGCCTGGCAAACCGGTAACCAGTTCTCGTCTGGCCCATGCTTCCGTAAATACCAGTTCTCGCCTGGTACCCGTCTTCGTTTAACCAGTTATCGTATCGTCGATCTTTTCCCGTAAACATCAGTTCTCGCCTGATGCATGTCAACTTCCAACCAGTTCCCGTCTGGTTGTTTTCTTTTCTTTAACCTATCGTTGTATCAGTTCCCGTCTGGTACATGTCAGCTTTCAGCCAGTTCTCGCCTGGTTGTCTTTTTCTTAGCCTATATCCAGTCAGCCCCGTTTGACGTTCAAAACATAAAACAGTTGTCGTTCAAATTTCCTAATCTATTTTGCTATCAGTTCTCGCCTGGTAGTCTACCTTTGAATGCTAGTTCTCGTCTAGTATTTTCCGTCTTGTTAATAACCCGTTTTATCTTTTAAACTAGAAAAACCAAAAAATGTGCAAATACCCGATGCAATAATATTGTCATGTTTCCCGATACGAAGCTTAATGGGTGCCAGTTCTCCGATTAATGTTTGAATTCCTTGTGGATGTTGTTAAATCAGAATTGCTACTCTTTAGCAGATGAAAGTTGTGTATTATCGGAAGAATTGAGATTGTATTTTACCCCGCATCAGAGTAGGATCAGGAGTATCCCCAGCAGATTAAGATTGATATCCTTGATAGTAGGGGCATTTCCAGTAACGTGTTGCGCGCAATCAACCCCAGTTTGGGTCGATCCCCACAGAGCACAATCAGCTGTCAATGATTTGAAGAGAGCATCCCCAAGCAGGGTTGTTTTTCTTTCTCCCCAAGCAGGATTGCTTTTCCATTTCTCCAGCAGGATGGTTATCCCCAGCGGATTTGGTTTCCCTTTGCAAGCATTTATTTTGCTGAGATGATTCTGTGATATCAGGTTACCTTCAGTGGAATTGACGTTGCCTTCGGCATTTATTTTGCCAAGCGGTTTGCAGACCTGGTGTTCTCTGGCAGCTCGAGCCTGCATTTACATTTGCATATATCGTCATAGCATTTATACAAACATATAGTATTTCCATGCCGTCTGGGCCTCGCATTTTCAAACAGAACGCATAGCATTTCCATGTCATATAGGACATCGCATCATTCTCAGACATACGCATGTCGAAACATGGACCAGGTTGGTTACCTCATTGGATTTCGAATTTGTTCCCCCGCAGAGTTGTTTGGTTCAACTTCTCTTCTCCCCCAGCAGAGTACTTCTTCACATTTGGTTGTTACGTCAGCGCTGAAAAAAACAAACAAAGATTGACGTATATCAAACTTCTGAAGTTGCCATCAACTGTCTGAGATCTTCATCGAATGTGGATGAGAAATCCATAACAACTCCATGGATCGTCGTCTCCACTCATTGTTTTCACCGTATTTTCTTATTTCTTGTTAAGGATTACAATGGATTGAATGGTTTTGAGCATGTTGAGAGATGAAACGAAGGTTGAACGAGGGAGAGAGAATGAGAGTGAGAGAGAGAAAGGTTAGGGGAGAAGTTGCGTGAATGGAGATTGACGGAGTTGAGACGGTGAGGGAGAAGTCTCATGACGGCGGCGGAGGTTGAGTGAGACGGGATCTAGGGTTTTCAGAGGAAGAATGAAAGATTGAGTGAGGGAGATGAGGGGACACCTGGGGTTCCATGGGTACTGGGCCTGGCTAAAGGCCCAACGGATTTTTGGGATCATACTCCCGTCTCCTCCATTACACCCCGTGTGTCACTTTGGTGAAGTGGGCCTAAGCCCAATATTTTCCTGGACTGCACCCCCCGTTTCGTTCCAGCGCCTCCTCCCCAGTTTTTGGTGTTTTTTTTTCTTTCTGGGCTGGGCCCATTGCTTTTTTTTTACTTCATACATCTCCTGAACTGCAGTGCACCCCCTGGCTGCATTGTTCTAGTTTTTTAGGTTAATTTCTTTTGTATTATTTTCTTAGTCTTTAGATGAGAAATATGGAAAATATTGTGAAAAAAGAATATTGAGGGAAAAAAAAGGGGAAAAAGAATATATTTGAAAAAAAGAAAAGAAATATGAAAAGAAGAAATAAAAATGTAGAAAAAATATTTGAAGAGAATATTGGAGGAGAAAAATAATAAAAAGAACATGAAAAAATATTTGAAGAAATATTGTGAGAAAAGAATATTGAAAAAGAAAGAATATTGAGAGAAAATTTGAGAAAAAGAAAATAGTGAAATATGAGTATAGAAAAATTGGAAAAAAAATATTAGTGCGTACTTTTAATAGTTTCTTTTAGGATACCTTTTTTAGTAGGAGTATATTTCACCCGTTTAGAGATAGTTTAGACGTCCACTTGTTAGGGGACTTTTCCATTTGATTTTTTTAGGATAGGATAGGATAGTATTTCCTAGGAGTTTATTTTCAGTATTCAATCATTGTAATCATTTTTCAGAATGTTAATAAAATGAGATTTGAGCTGTGGTCCCGAAGTAGCCGAACTACAACTGCTCTGATTTCTCGTACCAGACGAGAATATGTAGGCATAGGATGCGATATCCTAGCGAGCACACTAACAACTAACCTTTGTGTTCTCTCGCTGCTGTGCGATCGAGACTTTCCCGCTGGCGACTGATTATCATCCCTTTTCTCTTGCCCGAAGGCATTTGAGACCAGACTGTAGTTTTTCCCATAGGTTCCCATACCTTTAAAACCAGTTTGATTTCTCACTGCTGTGTGAGAACACCCTGTTTAGCCGTAGTTAGCCTGAACTACGTAAGCTCTGATCTTCCATGCAGTGTGGAAGTACGTAGGCACAAGACGCGAGGTCTTGGCGAGCCAATTTCCCTGTAGTCCCGAACTACGTTGACTCTGACTTTCTCTCTTGAGAATACGTAGGCATAGAGTGCGACGCTCTATCGAGTCAATTCCTTTCCGTTTAGATTTAGCAGCCATAGATAGATTGTTTTTGCCTCCTGTAGACAAACAAGCAAGCGTGGATCCCGTCGAGTACGACGGACGTGAGGGGTGCTAATACCTTCCCCTTGCGTAACCGACTCCCGAATCCAGGTTTTGGTTGCGATGACCATACCTTTTCCCGTTTTTTTGCGAGGTTTACTTCGAGCGTTTCCTTTCCCTCCGTTGGGATAAATAACGCACGGTGGCGACTCTTCTGTCAGCCGGCGCCGATTTTCGCAGTAGCGACAACTATGCTCACCCAAAAGAAGAATAGAGAAAGCTGATGAAAACACGAGAGTATGTGTGCAAAGTGGAAGAAAATCACCAAGTCGTAAGTTCAAAAAGAAGGTGATTGATGATCAAACAAAAGATAGATCGTTGCTCTACAAGAAAAAGAGATAAGCATCAAAGTAAGCTTTTAAGCAACAAACTAATACTGATACGATGCAAATCTCTTGGAGATTATTCTTAAGATAGTTTTGTTTATTAGCAAGGAATTGTTGTTCATATCTTGCTAGAAACACTTTCCTGTACTTAAACTTGTGTAATCTGCTTGTTTAGAAGCAATTCTTTGTATACACATTTGTAACACTTTTCAAAGTGGTTATTCCTCAAGTGACTAAGTCATTAGTCTATATACTTGAGAGGGCTAAGTTGCTTATTAACACTTTGAGGTTGTAATCTTTCTAGATTATTAGATTAAGTCCTCTTCTAAGGCAAAATCACCTTGGTGGGTGGACTGGAGTAATTTTGTTAACAGTGAACCAGGATAAAAATAATTGTGTCTATTTATTTTTATTCTCTTGTTTGCATTGAAGTTTGAATTTTTTTTAAAGTTCACATTTGGTGAGACCCAATTCAAACCCTCTTTCTTATGTTTCTCGCCCCTTCAAGATGTCCCACTAAAAGTGAGAAAGTGGGGAGTTGGATTTTGTGCATGACTCACATCCTTCTTGGGAACTCGGAGCCATGATGGATTTTGTAAACCTACACGTCTTTAAGATAATTTATAGGGAGTAGGCATGATGACGGTGACGTCAACACATAAATTCAAATAGTGGTTGAACTTCAAAAATGCCACATGTCTCTCAAAATATTAATCGAAAGTGGCATTTATGGAGGTAATTTGTTAGCCAAGAAATTCCAAAAGAGGAAATTCGACAAAGAAACCAACTGAAATTTCTGCAGATACAAGGCAAAGTTAGCATGCCTTTCACCCGAATACCTTGGAAGAAGAAGAAACAACACTCGACACTGAGAAGTCTGGTCTAGGACTTAGTGTAATTTTTTAAGGGGTTTGGTCATCCTTCAAGTTTGACAAGTCAAAGAAGGACGACTAGAGGCAAATTCAAATTTCAAACTGAAGTAACCATTTTTTGTTCTTACCCAAAAACGCCAAGGACAGTGTAGACCAATCTAAGGCTAGTCAGACATGCAAAGATGACTTGTCGAACAAAGAGATATTTGAACGTTGAAAAATCGTTTTAATAGTATTATAAATAAGAGGTCTAATGTTAGGATTCAGGAGTGGCAAAAATCATAGTAAACTTTAATGTACACTCAAAATACCCACACGCAAGAGAGAAACGACTTTTCTGAAGAAATGTACTTGCCTACCATTTTTTTTACTTATGCAATTAAATTCCATTTCTACTTAGTTTTTATTTTTACTTATTTTTATTTACCATCCAAGTAACTAATTTCAACCCAGTCGAAATAACTTATTGTACTCACTTTTAAAACTTTACTGTTTTTCCAAAGATAATCAACAATTGATGTAAACAGTCCGACAACATTAAATGCACACTTTATTTTCTCAAACACTTATTACAAATTTGCCCTAGGATTTACTAGTTTGGTCCTTCAAGTAATAAAATTAAAACCAAGTGATTGTTTACCAAAAATACAGGGGTGAACACCATGTTGACTAAAGATGGTTCAACCACCTTGTCAGATGATATGAGACATAATTTTATTTTAACTCCCATGAAGTCTGGTTTGGAAGAGTCTTAGAAACAAATTCACAAGATTATGATCACTCGCTCTTCAAAACATATTCAGAATCTCAAAGAGATTTTGCACAAATCAACACTTCGATAAATGTCTAGTTCAACACATTCACGTTTTTATTAGGGACTTAGGATATTCTTAAGTCCAAAGATTATCTGATTTTAAGGTATTTTCGACGCTACTATAGGAGTCGACCAGAGACTTTCGACAGAGACAATTAAGGGGTTCATAGGCAGTTATCAACATGCTTGGTGGTTTGCAGCAGTTTTAACAACGAAGACGCGTGGAAGCAAACTAGAAGGTTGAAGCCCGCGTAAAGGGATACATGTCAAGTTCTATGGAGATAACCATTGTCGACGATTAGCATGATACTGGATCGTAAATTTCATTTATTCTCTATTGAATTAAAGTATCCAAGTCACAAAGAGAAACAATTTGTGAGAAAATGTATGTCAGTGTACTTTCTTTAAATTCTTAAAGTCTTTGCAATTAAAACATTTACTTTTATGACATTTATTATTATTTTTTGTTTATTTTCTTCTTCTAAATCAATTTTACATTGTCTCATCTAGAGTTTATAGTTTGCCAATATTTAAACATCTAAGGACCAATTACAAATACTTTTCGTTGTATTTTCTGCACAAATTGCCCTTAGAATTTTTTTCGAGTTTAATCCATTTAGTGAACTAAAACTCGTGATTGTTTACTAAAAATACCAATAAATATAGTGGACCAAAATCTTTTGTCTTTAAAATTTTGAAAATATGAGTTTTTAGACGTTGGATGTCCTATGTATCGTCTCTAGTGATAACAATATCATCAAAAAAACGAAGCACATTGATAAAGATGACAAAGCACGACAATAATAGACCACCAGTGATAGACCATAAGAAAACGAAGCAGAATGTTGAAAATGACAAAACACGTCAATGACGAAGTACGACAATGAAGATTAATAGAGAACAATCATGACATCAACTAAAGATTACAGATGACAATCAATAAAGAACAATGACAACGTCGATCAAAGATCATCCGATAACAATCAACGGAGTAGAGAGCAGTGGTATCGACCAAACAAAACACAACGATGATCAATAAAGCAATATAAATGGCGTGTAACAAATTATTTATTATATGTAAGAATACCGAAGGAGTTTTAATATCTTATACAAATTGAAAATTACATGATTAATTGTTGTTGAAGAAGTTTCTATATCTATTATAGAAAGAAGAAAGTGAGAAAGGGGAGGAAAAAGAAAAAAAAAAATCTAAAATGACAATTAGTTCGAGTGTTTTGTTTAAATCCATTGATCTATAACTAGGGCTGGCAATGAACCAAACCAACTCGAAGATAGTTCGGAATTCGACTCGACAATTAAATCGTCGAACTAGGTTCATGAACCAAATGAGTTGAGTATGAGCGAAAAATTAAGTTCGTTAACTAAATGAGCTGAACTTGAACTATACATAGTTCGACTCGTTAGGTTCATGAGTCAACTCGATTACATATGAAAAGAATTATACTGTCTTTAAGATTAGGTTTAAATATTTACTTCAAATCTTAGACAAATTTAATCTTCAATTTAGTAGGTTTTGAATTAGACTCTCAAATGTATCTCTTGAAAGTTGTGTAGGTTTTGAATTAGTAGATTTCGAAGATAAAGTTAAATTTCAATATGATAACTTTTATTTTATTTTAATATTTTATTTAAAATATATATTTATTTATTTAAAATGTCAAATATACTAAAAAATATATATATTAAAAAAAATAGTTTTTAAGTTCGTGAACCATGTGAGCTGAACCTAATGAGATGAACCTAACGAGTCAAACCGAACTGTTCGTGAACTTATAACGAGTCGAGTTTGAGCTTAAAAAAAAGTTCGTGTCAAACTCGAACTCGAACTCGAATTCGAACAATTCTTAACGAGTCGAGCCGAGCTGAGGTGAGTTCGACTCGACTCGACTCATTTCCAGCCCTATCTATAACTAAAATAACAATTCGGTGAAAATCACATTAGAGAGAATCCATTCCCCCTTTTATTTAGAAAATAACTAATTTAGCTATAGTCCGAATAATGATCTTGTAAATCAAATCCTACCAGAATTCTGATTATCACTTAATCAAGATATCAAAAGTCTCCTGAAAAAAATTCAATTTACCCGTTTCCGTTGGAAAAGAAAATCAAAATATTATGGTACACGTTAAAAGATCAATTTACCTAGATTCAGGCAATCAAAGCCTCACGCAGATCCGACGGTTTTGATTTAAGAGTGATAATTTTAAAACTATACAAAATTAAATTTGTTTTTTTTTTCTGAACCATATGATGAAGATCCAACGGCTATTAATATCTTAACCGTGTGAATGCGGCTTTTTGTACTGCAGGGGATTCAATAAATTTCGACTCAATAAGAAAGAGAGAGAAAGTATAAAGTAAATCAACATTACTTCCAACCGCAAGCTGAATCAATTCTTCGTTCAGCGATCGACGATCACACCTTCGAATTCAGGTAATTTCGAGATCTTCGCTACTTCATCTTCTTCTCCGTCTCTTTTTTTTTTTCTATTAAAACAAGCTCATTTTATATATAGATCTGTTCTAAATCAAGGTTTAATCCATTTTCGCATTAATTCTCAATAATCAATCTCATAACACATTAGGTATTAATGATCTTCTCCTTTTATTGTTCATCTTTTTTAGGGTTAGGTTTAGTTACCTTTTGTGATTAATTTTAATTGAGATAGGTTTAGCATAATTTTCATACTTTTTGGTTGTTTTTGTCTGCCACTGACCGTAATTCTAATGTGATTGTTATTGACATGTTTTGAAGAAGGTGAAGCGTGGTGAATTCTAAGAATAATTGAAGATGGTGAGAATAAGGTTAATTGTGAATCAATTTGGTATAGTTTTATAGATTGTTCAATGCTTTTGACATTCGTTTTCTATTTGGTTTCAGTCTGCACTGTTCAATTTTCATTCATTTCTTACTGTGATACTTTTGGGAATATGTGCCTGTACTTACTTCAAGATGCAATTTCCAGCAATCCTTGAACAAAGAACGGGGTATATACTATATCTCTCTCTATATCTATGGAAATACTCTTATGGTTTAAGCATAAGTTTACATTAAACCAGTGTTGTCAAATAGTAAAAGCTATAGTTATGATTTAGGGTAGCAAAATTTTAACAAACAGCTAGTGTTCTGTATGATTTAGTAAGGTTTTATAAAACAGTATGTTACCGCGAAAACAGTCAGCAAAACGGTATCGGCACCTGCCGAAACCGATACCGTTATTCACTGTTTTTGTGATAAAGAATAAATTGTGGTTAATTCACATCGCAACGACCACAATCAGCGTCACAAGACCTGAACCTACCGAAATCGCGAAAGTCTTTACGCTACTTCAACGCGACCACGACCTTATTTAAAACCTTGTGATTTAGTACAAAGCATTGTCAAATAACTGCTATAATAGCTCTGCAGTACTGCAAAATTTGAATCAAAACAATATTTTCTACAATCAGCTATTGACAAATTTTTTCAAGCTGGGTTAAAGACAGTGGAGACTTATCATGTAATTGTAATCCCTAGAATCCACCCCCTTTATAAATTTTTATGTTCTCTCTAAATTGAGAATTTTAAACATCCATGCAAAGGGAAAGAAAAGCATTGTTTAACCCTCGATTCCCTTCCCTTGCCCTTCCTGTTTCTTTTTGCAAGTGTTTGAAAATTTGGACATTTGAGTTTAATACAGTCAATTAATCGTGAGGTTTTATATACCATAATCACATTGTTTTGAAACATTGGATATATACTTTGCACTAGTGTTTTTATTCTCCATAATAGATTTTTAGAACTTGCTGAACAAACAGGATACATGTTTTCCTGACAGATTTCGTGGTTTCTTCTGGAAGGCGGCAAGAGTAGGTAGATGTCTCTTACTTGATTTGCTACTGCATCAATTATAATTTGTATGCCTATTTTTATATGTGCTTCGTTTTTATTCAAACTTCGAAAAAGAGATTGGAGTTGAAAGAAAAGGGTGAAAGGAGTTATAGTTTTAGGCCAGGTTACCCTGAAGTTTTATTTTTCTTTTTGCTGTGATTTTTATTGCCTTTTATCCATGTGATTGATGCCTTAATGACTTATGAATATGGTGTTTTGAGTTAATTTGGGTCAAACAACATAGTTGTATTGTATACCTGTGTTCATGGCGAACCTTGGGATGTATTATGGTTTATGCAAACAGAATAGCATGGATTATGGTCATATCTTAATTTTTTGATATAATAAATCATGATTATGTATTATTTTCAGTCTCAACCTCTTCTGTAGTTATGCTTCATTCTTATGTGCCACTTTTATAAACCCTTTAGTTAATTTGGAACATTCATCCTCAAATAAGTATGTTCTATATCCTGCAAGCTTCAAAATGTTATGTTATGGTGGCATCCATAAGGTTGTTTGTGACATCAGATATTAGTTTTCTAGCTCTGCCTTGTACCTCTTGAATTTCATTGTCTCACCTAAGTGCTGCATGTTGGGATTTGTCATGGGAAACAAAATATATTTCATCAGGCGTGGAACTTGTCGGAGATATTATCTTGACCCTGCTTTAATGGTTACTTACACAGGTGAGCGTTTAAGTCCGTGGGTAGCTATGGGTTGTTTCATGATGGGTGTTTCAATAATCTTCTTCTGAGCTTTGTCTCCCCTACTCAATAGTAAGGTGTCTCTTTCCTTTATATAATTATACTAGTAAAAAAAACTAACGATAAGAAATTAATGTGCACTGCTGAGTTAGTTTTTTTCTCCATAAAATATATGAAAAAACTATATATATTTGCAAAACAGTTTTCAATGGAGATCTGTTGGTTGATAGTGCTGCCAATTACTTCACCATCCAAGTGATTTGTACGCACAAACTCTTCTGTGCAGATGTTCAGAAGTTGAACTATTTGTAATTTGTAACTGTGATTTGTGAACTAACACAGATGCGAATAAAAAAAGTTGAAATGAACATTGTTTTCACATCTACTATTCGACTCTGAAACCCAAACAACTTACTGACAGATGCAATTTGTTAGTAATTGTCAAATCATTAAGCATGTATATATTGTGACATTCCCTGCCACCTGTAATTAGCCACCCTTCTGATAGTAAGATCCACATGATAATGTCATCATCACTAATAATATAGAAATTTGGTCTTTGCAGGGGCATCCATTCTGTTGCTCTACTTCAGTTTTGTATGCTACATGGTCTGCAGATCTACAATATAATAGCTTGTACCTAAAAATATTTAACTGAATCCCCAGAAACTCTATTGTTTGGCTCTTTTTCAGTATAGTAGCTTGAATCTGATTAACCAAATTTTCTTCTGATATAAATTTATGTAACTTTTCAGACACGGTGCAATGGTATCTGTAAAATGTGCCCGCCCTTCCTTAAGTTGCAATTAAATTAAAGTAAACTACCAAAGTTTAAGAATGGAAGCAGTAGTTTAAATTGTTGTGACTTGGGATCTTCAAGCTCGATTACAGAACCCAAAATTGATCTTATTTCCTTCCTTTGAATCTGATATATGCTGCTAATAATAATGCTTTTACACAAGTGAACAGTCTCGCTGTTAATGTAAATTGTTTCCAAGTTAATGTGTAACGGAGACCACAAAGTGATTGATTTCTTTCAATTTTCAATACAAATTAACTATTTTTATAATTATAATTTTTAATTAATATTATTTGCATTATTCTTAATTTAGTATATTTTACTTTAACTTTATAATAAAGATAAATACATCAATACGTAATAAGTTAAATTATTATCTTTTCTACTTTAGTTATCTATTAAAAATCGTCTATTAAGTGGACGAAGCAAGTAAAATATTCTATCCAAAAGTGTTTTATGAATGCCATTTTTTAATTGATATTGTCAAATAGAGACAACTATTAGAATATTAATAATAATTCATATTTATTTAGTTATACTATTTTCTTAGCCCCTAAGTTTGTTAGAGGGTATTTTAGTATTTTATCTTATTCTAGTAACCCTAGTTTTAGCTTATAAATAGGGTGACAATCATTGTAACTATTATCATGTTTTGTAGCCGTCATTCTTAATAGAATATTTCCTTTGTTCATCATTTATTCACCTTTGCACCAACAATTGGTATCTAGAGCTTCGGTTCAGATTCATTCGGAAACACGGGAAACACGAGTGAACATGAGGTTTTGTGTGTTTGATTTTGATTCTTAGATTCGTGTTGAATCTTGAACAAAATCTGATCAGAATTTTATTCTGTGGGTTGGGAAACACTGTGTGAGAAATTTGAGTGTATTGTGTAAGGTGAAGATGAACGAAAATGGCAACATGAACACCAAACTTCCAGTATTTGACGATAAAAACTGGAATCGTTGGATGATCCAAATGCGTGTACTGTTTGGTGCTCAAGATGTTTTAGATCTTGTCACTGATGGTTATGTTCCGGTAGCAGCAGATGCAACAGATGAACAGAAAAACGCGCAGAAGGAAGTAAGGAAGAAGGATCAGAAATCATTATTCTTTATTCATCAATGTGTTGATGTAAATGTGTTTGAGAAGATTGCAGATTCAACGACAGCAAAGGCTGCGTGGGACACACTGGTTAGATGTTATGGTGGTGACGCATCAGTGAAGAAGGTGAAGCTTCAGTCCTTGAGAAAGCAATATGAGAATCTCAACATGAAGAATAATGAGAAAGTTTCTGAATACATCTCCAGAGTGATTCTGATCACTAATGAGATGAAGGTGTGTGGAGAAACTTTTTCTGAAGAAACAATCATGGAGAAGGTATTGAGATCCCTTACCTCTCAATTTGATTACATTGTGGTAGTAATAGAACATTCCAAAGATCTGAGTACCATGAGAATTGAAGAGCTGCAGAGCAGTTTAGAAGCGCAAGAGTTGCGTTTGACTGAGAGAACTTCTGAAAGGGAAGTAGAGCAGCAGGCTCTGAAAGCAACTTCTGATAGGAGGTATCAGAAGCAGTCAGAAGCCAAGAGAAGATCTGATGGTGGTCAGAAGTCAGAAAGCTCAATCTCTGATAGGCAAAAGAATGCTCAGAAGGGAAAAGAGAAGTATGACAAGAAGAAGATCCAATGTTACTGTTGTAAGAAGTTTGGTCACTTTGCTAGAGATTGTTGGTCAAACAAGGAGAAGAAATCAGAAGAAGCAAATATAGCCAGAAGTTCTGATGACGAATCTGTGCTATTGATGGCCTCTGAATCTGATGATATGGATCTGACAGACTGGTGGTATATGGACACTGGCTGTTCAAATCATCTTACTGGAAACAAGAAATGGCTGGTTGACTTTGACTCTGAAAAGAGGACAAAGATCAGATGTGCTGATGACAAATATCTTAATGCAGAAGGTATGGGAAATGTCAGAGTGACTCTGAACAATAGGAAAATAGCATTGATTCAGAACGTGTGGTATGTACCTGGCATCAGAAGCAATCTGATGAGTGTGGGACAATTATTGAGAAAGGTTTTTCAGTTACTATGAAGGACAATCTTCTGAAGTTGTATGACTACAATCAAAAGTTGATTATGGAGTCAGAACAGGGAAGGAATAGAACATTCAAGGTGAATGTCAGAACTGCAGACTCAGAATGTCTTAGTGCAACATGTGCTGAGAAGGAGAGTGAGTTGTGGCACAGAAGATTTGGTCATTTGAATTTCAGAAGCTTAAAACATCTGAATTCAAAGAAGCTGGTACATGAAAATCCTGCAATTAAGAAGCCTGAGAAGTTATGCAAAGTTTGCATGGAAGGAAAACAACCACGTTTGCCATTTGCGTCAGAAGTTGCTCCAAGAGCAAAACATGCCTTGGGAGTTGTACATTCTGATGTGTGTGGTCCATTTCCAGTAGCATCAATTGGAGGGAATAAATACTTTGTGCTATTTGTTGATGAATTCACAAGAATGACATGGGTATTCCTTATTAAGTTCAAACACGAGGTGTTTGATGAATTCAAGAAATTCAGAATGAAGGCTGAGAATCAGAGTGGTCAGAAGTTGAATATTCTTAGAACTGACGGTGGAGGTGAGTATAACTCCAAAGAGTTCCAGAAGTTCTGTGAGGAGAATGGAATTGAGCATGAGGTTACTGCTCTTTATACCCCTCAACACAATGGTCTTGCTGAAAGAAGAAACCGTACTTTGCTTGATATGGTGAGAAGCATGCTAAAGGAGAAGAACTTCCTCAGAAGCTCTGGGGAGAAGCTGTTGTCACTGCAACGTATGTACTCAACAGATGTCCTACGAAGAAGTTGAAGGAAATAGTTCCTATGCAGAAGTGGACTGGAGACAAGCAAAGTGTTAGTCATCTGAAGGTGTTTGGTTCTGTTTGCTATAAACATGTTCCAGAAGCCAGAAGACAGAAACTGGATGATAGAAGCAAAGTGATGATTCTGATAGGGTACCACAGTACAGGTGCATACAAGCTCTATTGTCCAGAAACTAATACAATTGAATTCAGCAGAGATGTGATTGTGAAGGAATCAGAAGTTTGGAATTGGGATAAGTCTCAATCTGATTCTGATGTTAGAACTTCTGAAGAAAGGTCAGAGTTAAGAATTTCTGAAGTTGAAGTAAACTCTGACGTTGATTCTGACTCTGATAGTGATTCTGACTCTAGAGAAGACTCAGAAGATGAAGGTGACTCTGATGATCTAGACTCTGATGGTAATCCAGATTCTGGTGGAAATTCAGACTCTGAAGATGGCCAAGACTCTGAAAATATGCCAGATCTTGAAGATGGTCAAAGCTCTAGAGGAAGTCAACCATCTGAAGTTGGAAACTCTGAAGCTCAAGACTCTGAACAAGTTCAGAGACCACAAAGAATCAAAAGCGTTCCCAGAAGATTTGCAGAATTTGACATGCTGCAAGACACTGAAGTAGACTCTGAAGGAGAAGTTATTCAGTGTGCCATGTTAGTAGACTCTGAACCTATAAGTACAGAGGAGGCTCTTAAGCAGAAGCTCTGGCTGAAGGCCATGAAAGAAGAACTTGATGCTATAGAGAGAAACAAGACTTGGAAGCTGACAGAACTTCCAAAAGACAAGAAAGCCATCAGCGTCAGATGGGTTTTCAAGCAGAAGTTAAAGCCAGATGGCTCAATTGGCAAACATAAAGCAAGGTTGGTAGCCAGAGGATTTCTACAAAAACCTGGACTGGATTACTCTGAAGTGTTTGCACCTGTAGCAAGACATGAAACAATCAGAATGGTGATTGCAATAGCTGCTAACAAGAATTGGCCTCTGATGTATTTAGATGTAAAATCTACATTTCTGAACGGTCCATTAGAAGAAGAAGTTTACGTGTCACAACCTCTTGGATTTGTGAAAAAGAATCAGGAAGGGATGGTGTACAGATTATACAAAGCTCTATATGGATTGAAACAAGCACCCAGAGCTTGGAATCAGAAGATTGATTCATTTTTCAAGAAGCAAGGCTTTCAGAAATGTGAGATGGAGTACGGTGTCTATGTTCAGCATACTTCTGAAGGCAATATGACTCTGGTATGTTTATATGTTGATGATATACTGCTGACTGGAAGTTCTGAACAGGAGATAACCAAGTTCAAGAAGGTTCTAATGAATGAATTTGAAATGACTGATCTAGGCAAAATGACATATTTTCTAGGGATGGAGTTCAGATATTCTGAGAAAGGTATCATTTTGCATCAGCTCAAGTATGAATTAGAACTTCTGAAGAGATTTGATCTGAAGAATTGTAAGATGGCTGTCACACCTTCTGATACAAATCAGAAACTGGATTCAGACTCTGAAGGAAAGGATGTGGACGCTACAACCTTCAAACAGTTGGTTGGTTCTCTGAGGTATCTGTGCAATACCAGACCTGATATTTGCTACTCAGTTGGGATGGTTAGTAGGTTCATGAGTAAACCTAAGTGGTCCCATTACCAAGCTGCTGTCAGGATTTTGAGGTATATCAAAGGAACTCTGAAGTATGGAGTGTTATTTCCCTCTGGAGGAAATAATGAGTCAGAACTTCTGAGTTATTCAGACTCTGCTTGGTGTGGAGACAGAGTTGACAGAAGAACTACATCTGGGTACTTGTTCAAATTTCTGGGAGGTTCCATTTCTTGGTGTTCCAAGAAGCAACCTGTTGTGGCGTTGTCAACCTGTGAAGCTGAATACATTGCAGGTGTTGTTACTGCATGCCAAGCTGTGTGGATTCTAAATCTGTTGCAGGATCTGAAGATTAAAGTAGACAAACCTCTGAAGTTGATGAATGACAACAAGTCTGCAATCAATCTTGCCAGAAACCCAGTGTTGCATGGGAGAAGCAAGCATATTGAGACCAAATATCATTTTCTGAGACATCAAGTTCAGAGTGGAGTGTTAGAAGAAGTTGTACACTGCAGCACTCAGAAGCAGTTGGCAGATGTTCTGACGAAAGCTATCAAGACTGATCAACTTCTCAGACTAAGGGATGAAATTGGTGTTACAAGTTTTGATGGAATATGAATTAAGGGATGGTATTAGAATATTAATAGTAATTCATATTTATTTAGTTATACTATTTTCTTAGCCCCTAAGTTTGTTAGAGGGTATTTTAGTATTTTATCTTATTCTAGTAACCCTAGTTTTAGCTTATAAATAGGGTGACAATCATTGTAACTATTATCATGTTTTGTAGCTGTCATTCTTAATAGAATATTTCCTTTGTTCATCATTTATTCACCTTTGCACCAACAACAACAATTCAGTTTTATTATGTTAAGTGGTATTACCTATATGAATCAATATGGATATAATGTTGTATCTAATATTATGATTTTATTGGTTAATTTTGAATTATTTTTTAATAGTTTTTTTTTATAGTTTTTATAGGTTTTCTCAAACTTTTTAAATCTATTTTTCATCATTTTTTCTACTATAAATATTATCTCAACACTTTCTAATATTATAATTTTTAATCTTATCTCGTCTAATTTTATCATATATTCAACGCAATATTTATATCTGCTGCACTTACATTATTTTCGTGTTGAATTTTAAATGTCGAACAAATTTGTTTCGTACAACTTTGCAGATCTTATCGATGTTCGTTACATTTTTCCTTCCGTTTGAACAATGTTTTTTTGTGTCATATAAAATTCTTGAGGTTCTTCATTTCAGACACTCAGTTTGAATTTGATGGTTTACATTCTCTTTTATTTCTCCATCATTTTATATTACAAACTCAAGAAATTTAAACGTGTCACTCATAGGATAATATGGCCTCTAATTTCCACCTTTAGATTTAGAAATGCATTCTTTCGTTGAAACTTACATTTTATACACTATATCTTACTCTAGTCTCTAGTATGCATTTAAATTCTCCTTCGACTCTTCAAGTAAGATTATTTCATCTGGAAAAAAACATACATCTCACTACTAGTTTTTGGAAGTGTTTTTGTGACTACATTCAAAATTAAAGTAAAAAGGTAGAAGTTTTTGGTTGAACCTTGGTACAATTTTATTGTAATGGAGGAATTATTCATCTCTCTATCATGTGTCCGCACACTAGCTGATGTCCTTTTCATACATATCTTAAATGACTCGATTATAAACAATCCTAACTGTTAGAATAAGATTTTGGTTATGCATATAATCTCTAGTTTTGATGATAATAATGCATATATTTTATATGTAACAATTTTGTACTCTAATGAATTTCTGAAGTGTGCAGTTATTAAATTCAGATCGATTCTGAAGAAGTTTCATCAGAATCCTTCTGGCATGCCTCAAGAAATTAATTTGTTCGTCTCTGAAGAAACATCAATAGTTCTGATGAATGTTGAATGTATCTGAAGAAAAAGAAAGTTATGTGCTTCTAAGAAGTTTCGCTTCTAACTCTTTAACTCTGAAGACTCTAAAGACAATGTTTTGTCGAACAAGTTCTGAAGACTCTAAAGACATTACTTCTAAAGACTTTGAAGGCTCTGATACCACTCATTCGTTCATCTTCTGGACTCATCATCACTTCTCATTAGATAAAGTTGATCAAAAGATAAGGTCAAGACAAAAATGTATGATAAAAGAATTCGTACAAAAATTCATTTCCATTTTGGTATAAATTGATTTTATGTCAGTACTACTATATGGAATATGGTGATATTTTACCACTATTATCTCTCATGGTCTTATTGTTACCGTTGCAACAGTTGGCATCAAGATTTACGTTTGTACCCTTCAGCATTCAAACATTCAGCTATAAGAAGAAGTTTCTACCTCATAGCTTAACAATAAGAAAAGTAACGATCAATATCACAAGTGAAATACGGTCATAAATTTTATCAAAACACAAAGAGTTGTTGCTCATATTTGTGTTATACTTTGTTCTTAAATTTGTTTCATCTGCTTTATAGAAGCACCTTTGTAAACACTTTCTTATATCTTCTTTGATATCATTTTTCCTCAAGTGACTAACTGTTAGTCTGTAGACTTGAGAGAGCTAAGGTATTTTTCAAAACACTTAGACGAACTTGTTGTAATCTTTCTAGATTAGTGGATTAAGTCCTTTTTGAAGGCAAACTCACCTTGGCGGATGAACTGGAGTAACTTTGTTAATAGTGAACTAGGATAAAAAATATTTGTGTTTTCTTACTCTTATTCGTGTGTTAACCTTTGTGCTGAAAACACCATAATACAAGCTATCAGGTTTCTGTGATGCAGATTGCGCTGGAGACAGATTAGAAAGTAAAAGCACTTATGGAAACTTCTAGTTTCTGGGAAACAATCTCGTCTCATGAGCTAGCAAAAGGTAATCAACTATTGCACTATCAACTGCTGAAGTAGAATACATTTCAGCATAACTTTGCAGCACTCAGATGCTCTGGATGAAAAATCAACTTGAAGACTTCCAGATATATGAGAGTAACATCCCTATCTTTTGTGATAACATGACTGCTATTTGCCTGAGTAAGAATCTCATTTTACACTCCAGATATAAACGCATAGAAATCAAGCACCATTTTATTAAAGACTATATTTAGAAAGGAGTTATTGTTTTAGAGTTTATATATACAGACCACCAGTGGGCTGATATCTTCACAAAACCCTTAGTTGGAGATATATTTTTGTTCATTTTGAAGCATTTAAAAATGGAACTCTGTCCAAAATGAAATTTCATTTCTAATGTGTTAAACTCTCTCTGTAATATTATGATTCTGACTTGTGCAAATATTTTATTGTTTTATCCTTTTGTTTAAATGATTCTTCTACAAGTTAGAAGTTGTCCTTGTCAGAA
Organism: Lathyrus sativus; assembly: GCA_963859935.3. Taxonomy (NCBI): domain Eukaryota; kingdom Viridiplantae; phylum Streptophyta; class Magnoliopsida; order Fabales; family Fabaceae; genus Lathyrus; species Lathyrus sativus. Next base: position 493,093,933 of record OZ012739.1, on the reverse strand, counting down.
ATATCTCAAGTCAGAAATCTTTTGGTATTCGTAACTCTGAGAACATCTAAATCATGAATTTTTAAACGAGTGGCTATGATTTGTTTTGCGACACCTATCCATCTAAAATTATATGTTACCAATTGAAACGACACCTCGAGCAATGAGATATCTTGAGAACAGTTTTTAAAATCATTATTACTATTTATTTATCTCCCTCTTGTTTATTTTTAATGAATTAGTAATCATTTTATTCTTCTCTTTATATATATATATATATATATATATATATATATATATATATATATATATATATATATATATATATATATATATATATATATATATATATATATATATATATATATATATATATATATATATATATATATATTCACTCTTCTCACTCTCACACACTACGCTACTCTTTACCTACACTTCATCTTCTTTAACCCTGAAAATATTTGTTCTCGGTTAACTACTTTCATCCATGGATGCACAACAAGCTGTTGTTTACAAATACTTTCAACAAATGCAACAACAAAGTCAATCTTCTTAACCATTGGCTGCTAGCACCATGCCTGCCAAATCTACAACACCGCATCAATCTTTGTCTACTTTTCAACCACTGCATGTTGATCATATTCTCGATCGTCCGACTCACATCAACTTGGAAACACCATTTGAACAACTGGAAGTGCTCTGTGAACTGCTAGCAGATTTTGATAACCTAAAGGAAAATGGGTTGGATTTGACTAAGGAACTCAACAAGCAAGGATGGAATAACTACTTTTATCGTTTTTACGGTCCAATCTACACAAATCAGGTAATAGAATTTTGGAGATATGCTGATGTTGATGAAAGATATATTATTTCTCATGTTCTAGGTGTTAAGTGGGTTATCACTGAGAAATCAATCGCTACCTTGCTTGGAATGGAATAAAATAGAGGAAAAAGGGTCTACAACATGAACCCTAGGTCCAAAATTCTAATCAAGAAATTAACCTTGCAATCTATTCTCAAACCTCTGAAAGCAAATCCAAAAATCAAGAACTTCACAAAAATCTTCGGGTATGGCTAAAAATCATTATGGGATGCATTCATCATAGACCAGCATCCAATTCTTCTAAATATGTTAACACTGATAAGAAGTTTATGTTGTACTTTGGGATGAAGGAAGAATAGACGCACCTGCCTTCCATTCTTTTCAAACACCCCAGAGATGTGTCAAAGAAACCAGAAACACTGCAAATCCTAAAAACTACATTCCTCTAGGCAGACTCATCTCAGGCATTCTTATAAAAAATAGTCTTGTAGATCGTTTAATATGTTTAAAATTGATGGACAATATTATAGTGGAAACTGGAAACCTAAGGACGGAATAAATCTCAAGAGTATGGGCATCATTATGAAGGTTATGGTTAAACCAACTACTCCTACAGATTGGGAAATTCTAAACGATAGAAGGTTGCCTGTTGAGGAATTTCCTCTTTTCACCAAGATTGATTCTCTAGAAGCTATTGAAGAATATCTCAAACTCCTTAAAGCTGAAGGCCATGATGTATTTGGCTTCACTTATGATGATCTTCTAGATGCTCCTTCTAATATGATGAAAAGACCTTGTGAATCATCTCAAAAGAAGTCTGAGAATAATAAGAAAAAACTCAATATGGGAGAATCTGTAAAACATGAAAAGTCTTCTGGCTCTCAATCTGTTGCATCTGGTTCTGATATTAGAACCTTTACTTCATCAATACCGCCACCTCCTCCACTTATCTCGACCATAGTCACAACTACATCCATCCCACCTTTACCATCTACTACTTTAGATCCTTCTGAAAAATACAAAATACCACCAACACCATCTAAATCAACCATCTCCCAAACCACCCCAGAAACAACAACCATTTTTTCTGAACCCATTTTCCAAACAACAACAACATCTGAAACCATTCCCAACACAAAAATCAATTCTGAAATAATTCCATCAATAAATCCTAAATTATTCATCCCCACAACCATTCCCACAACAACTGTATCGAAATCACTTCTTTAATTTCCCATCTGTTGCCAATGATGTCTTTTTAGATGCTTTTCCCACAAACATCACTCAACCAATTTCTGAAAATACTATTTCCAAACCTATACCTATTTCAAAATACATATCTACCTCAGAACCCATACATATTTCCATCTCCATAACAAATGTCCTTCAGGATTTCAATCCTCAACTTCTGAACCTTCTGACCCACACTAACCTAATGAGAATGATGATCAAACCATGACAAATGCTTCTTTAGAATCTAATAACATCTTTACTAAGAAATCTGGTTTTGATGAAGAAACCAACTCTGATCATAACACCTCTGATTTTCAACCTCATAACCTAAACCTTTATGAAGTAATATCTAGTTTCAAGGCTAATGCAGAAAGAAGAGTTCAGAAGCTCTATGAGGAGTCTGAATCTAGCAGCGATCCTTCATATTTGGATACTAGATGGAATCGTTTTAACAAATGGTTAGCTGGTGAATTTGACAAAATCAGAAATCTTTGTGTCCAAGTAAAGGAAAATTTTGTCAAGGAGTCTGAAGACAAATTGGAAGCTCAGAAGGCTGCTGAAATAGAAGCTATTGAAGCTGCGGAGAAAGAGGCCGCTGAGAAGGAAGTTTCAGAGTAACAAGCTCGAATGGTAGCTGCTGAAAAGGAAACTAGACAAGGCTCTAATAGAGCATTCACTCCTGAAGCTGACATTTTCCCTCCCATGATGAAAACTTTAGAAGAAATGCATCAAGAACAACAGAAAGTTAGAACTAGACTCGAAAAGCAAGATGAAGTCAACACCAACATTCAGAACATGCTTTCTCAACTTATGTAGAGGATCCCTCCTCCCTCTTCTCAACCTTAGGCACTTAGGCTTCCTTTTTTAGCCTTTTGATATGTTCTAAGTTATTAATTTCTCTCCTGTATCATTTTGCATCATCTTTAATACAATACGTAATGATTTTGATACGTATTTGTTTCTCTAATATTAGTGATTACATTCTAACCTTAATATATATATATATATATATATATATATATATATATATATATATATATATATATATATATATATATATATATATATATATATATATATATATATATATATATATATATATGCAAAGTATATTTATGTCTCTTTCTGGAACTTTCTGAAAGGATCAAGCTAGATAGAAGCATTACAAAAGGTTCTGATAACTCAAGCAGGTTCTGACTCAGAGGGGGCTTGTTTATCTCAGGGAGAGTTTTCTAACTTAACTCTGATAATTTTCTGAAATTATGATATCTCTTGTATATATTTTCATACACATTGTACCATCAAAGTAAATTATTTTGTCATCATCAAAAAGGGAGAGATTGTTAGAACAAGATTTTGGTTCTGCATATAATCTCTAGTTTTGATGATAACAATGCATATATTTTATATGTAACAATTTTGTACTCGAATCAAAATTCTGAAGCTTGCAGATATTAAATTCAAATTGATTCTGAAGAAGTTTCATCAGAATCCTTCTGGCACGCCTCAAGGAATTACTTTGTTCGTCTCTTAAGAAACATCATCAGTTCTGATGAACGGTGAATGTCTCTGAAGAAAAAAAAAGTTATGCGCTTCTAAGAAGTTTTGCTTCCAACTCTGATATCTAGAACTGAAGACATTAAAGACAAAGTTCTGTTGAACAAGTTCTGAAGACTCTGAAGAAATTACTTCTAAAGACTTTGAAGACTCTAATACCATTCAGTCGTTCATCTTCTGACTCATCATCACTTCTCATCAGATAAAGTTGATCAGAAGATAAGGTCAAGACAAAAATGTGTGATAAAATAATCCGTACAAAAGTTCATTTCCATTTTGGTTTAAACTGATTTCATGTCAGTACTGCTATATGGAATATGGTGAAACTTTACCACTATTATCTCTCACGGTCTTGTTATTACCATTGCAACAGCTGGCATCAAGATTTACGTTTGTACCTTTCAACATTCAAACATTCAGCTATAAAAAGAAGTCTCTACCGCATTGCTTAACAACAAAGAAAGGAACGATCAATATCACAAGTGAAATACACTCATAAGTTTTATTAAAACACAAAGAGTTGTTGCTCATATTTGTGTAATACTTTGTTCTTAAATTTGTTTCATCTGATTTATAGAACACCTTTGTAAACACTTTCTTGTATCTTTTTTGATATCATTTTTTCTCAAGTGACTAAGTGTTAGTCTGTAGACTTGAGAAGGTTGAGGTGATTTTCTAAACACTTAGACGAATTTGTTGTAATCTTTCTAGATTAGTGGATTAAATCTTTTTTGAAGGCAAAATCACTTTGGCGGATGGACTGGAGTAACTTTGTTAACCGTGAACCGGGATAAAAATATTTGTATTTTTTTTGAAATTTCTAAAAGTTTATATTTGGTAAAAACTCTTAAACCCCTTTTCTTATGTTTTTCTCTTCCTTCGCTAACTTATTTCTTCTCTAAGAACTCTTTCACACGTCTTCTCCAAGTCAATGAAAATTTAATGCATGTTTTATTAATTCATTTGATATTGCTCCATCACACATTATAGTAAATAGATCGTTAGCATGATTGACCTTTCAGACATAAAATCAAATTTATTCTCACTAACTTGAATCTTTATCTATGTAATTTGTACAATTTTGGTCTTTGTATAATCGATATAATGATTAAATCTTAAAAAATTAAGATATCTCCTAATTGAATAATTTTGTACTTCATGATTTTCAAATAATATATTGAGTGATGAATTTTTTACTCTACCTAACATCTTTTTAGATTTATAAATTTGAAAAAGTTAAAATAGCATTTTGCCATATGAAAAACCCTTTGAATAAAATATGCAACTTAGATGTACACTTTCAAAAATATTTAGTCTTTAAAAAATGTGGAGGCGAAGAAAGTTATTCCCATATTTAATACTGTTAACTCATTATTGCCAATTGAATATTAATAATAAGTCTGCAAAAATAAGAACACATTTAAACTAGTTTTATGGTATAAGTAAGAAGGGGTGGAGGCTCACCTAAGATAAATTTTAAGGTCTGACCTATAAGTTACTATAAGTTATTTTTTTTTAGTCTGACTTCATCTTTTTAAAATTCCAACCTAACTTGAATGTCTATTTAAAAATATATTTATTATTAAATTTTTTAATTAATCTATATTTTTAAAAAGTCTTATATGTAAATTTATATATGTGTATATAAACGGATTTATTTAGCATTTTTTTCTAATATATATATATATATATATATATATATATATATATATATATATATATATATATATATATATATATATATATATATATATATATATATATATATATATATATATATATATATATATATATATATATATATATATATATATATATATATATATATATATATATATATATATATATATATATATATATATATATATATATATATATATATATATATATATATATATATATATATATCAGCCTATTTAAACTAATTTTAATATATATGAAAATATAAATCAACAGGTTTTTTTAATAACCTAAATTTTATCTATTTAATTGAATAGAATTTTAAAAAATTTAAGTTTAATTTTTTTATTAAATAGGTCTCATCAAACTTAAGTAAGCCTAATCTAACCTATTCGTATCTCTACACATAAATATTACATAGCTTCTATTCGCATCTCTACACATAAATATTACATAGCTTATTTTAAATATTATATCAATAAAATAAATTAATCATTAATTCAAATGAGATATTGGACGTGTTTATTTGTTTTACCTTTAAAGTAAAAACGATATTATATTTTAAAAAATATTTTTTATAAAATTTTTGGTACTATTAAAAGACCATTATTGAATCCCTATAACTTAAATTATAAACATTCATTATTGAAAATCAAAATATAATTGCAATAATAAATATAGTTGAAAATCAAAATATATCAAAAAAGTTTTTACAAAAAATTATTTAAAATGACTTCAAGTAAAAAAGTTATAATAAAATGATGAAATATTTAAAATAACTATTCAAATTAATTTTTTATTGAAAAATTTTATTAAGGTTTTTTTATAAATATTTTTTAAACAAAACTGAAACCAATATATCCATAATAGAACTTATTGATCTAATAGCAAAAAGAAAAAAGAAAAATCTTGGGGTAGAAGATTAACTAATTTGTGCATATTAGACAAAGCTCACATAACATCTAAGTGCAAGTTTGGATAAAAGATTTTAACAAAAAATTTAGAGAATGTAGATTTTTACTTTTGATCTATAAATCATAATACTATTGTCAAATCATAATACTATTGTCAAAAGATGAAGGAATTGAAGCCTTTAGTTATTCTTTTGTTCGAAAAAATATAACATTTGATTTTATGACAATCATTTGATTTTCAAAATTTTAAAGTTGCAAAATGTGCTTTTAATTCTCATTAGTCACTTTTTCTCTAAAACCCTCTATCCCTTGCTAACCTAGTCGAACTATTCAATAACATAGCATGTTTAAAATAGCCACGGAAACAACACTCGTGGATCAAAAAGGTGTCCCTAGAAGAAACTATTGAGCTAACTATACTTCCAAATCAAGATACACAAAAACATACAACTCAAATGCAAATATGAAGCAAGAAAACTACATATTTTCTTAGGCAAGTTTACATTGAATATCCATTTTCTGTTGTTTCTGTGTCCTCTGCCGTCATAATCTCCATATTCCGTGCATCTCGCTTTAGAACACTGCCAAGTCTCGCTATGGCATCCATCTGCTGGTGTAAAACCTGTTATCAGAGTAAAGCCTCGTTGGTTCTTTGGATTTATTATGTGCATTATGTCGTACAGATGAACTATTAAAAAACAGCAAAAGAACAGACAGATTTTGAGGAATAAACCTCTAAGGTTGGTACATGGTACCATCTTACCTCCTGTAGATCAGTCAGACTCTGTTCATGAATTTTGGTTGAGCCCGGAAGATAACCGGAGTTACCAAATCCATTGCTATTAGCCTTGACACGGGATACACCGAGTAGATTTTGTACCCTTCTGGATAATTCTGCTCCAGATCCCTTCAACTGAAAAGATATTTACAGGTTAGTTTCATCAAAACAACAATAAGAAGCAGAAGCTACAAAAAAAGTCTACCTGTCTAGTTATTGTGGCTAATTTCTCTGCGAGTTCAGCTTCCCCTTTTGTTAAGGGAATACGGCAGCCTTTTCCCTCCAATGCTTCCACTATTCTCATCACCTTCAATCATCGCATATGATTAGACATAACGAGGTATTAGTTAAAAGAAAATCCAATGCCATGGATCAAACTAGCTTGGTGTTATAATTCAATGCGACTTTCTGGATTCGGACCAATAAACTAATGAATTGAAATATTATCAGGGACTGGTAAGAGAATGGACGATGAGGGGAGAACTAGACAAAACAAGAAATGTGAAAGCTATATCTCAAGCACACAACAGTTGTCCCTACTCTTAAAATGCGTTGCTGAAGAATCTGTTCTTTCTGTTTCAATCTTTGAATCCAAGGAAGAGTGTCAGCTTGAAAATGTCTTTGGAGCTGCAAATACCATCAGAGAATCAAATAGATAAGTCAGCATAAAAAGCTGGCACAGGTTCAACATTTCACCAGGGAGAGCAGGAGAAGAGTAATACCATTTTAACATTGCTTTGGGTTACACTTAATCTCTCTGCATCAGAGACAATGACTTCATCTTGGAGCTGCAAGACAATGTGAGCGAAAATGTATCATCAAGGCTCATATTCAAACAATTTCTAAAATCTATATCTGATTTTTGTAAGTATCTCTTCTTCTTTTTTTGCATCAGGTGGATACAGATCAAAGCATCAGTCTTTTCCAATCTGGCATATTTCAATATCTACCCAGTAAGGAGTTAGTTATAAATATATATACTCAACTGATTATCAAGCTAATACTACAATTGGAGATGTCATGTTCTTAAAAGCTCATTGCTCGCTTTAACACATCATTTAATGTGTAATTATTCCCACTCGTAAGTTAGAAGGACTGTGCCTATGTGTACATTTGGACGTGCGTTATGTGGGACATCCACTGTAATCCAAAACACATGCATATTAATAGCCACAGCCCTTTATTTGGACCATATCATATTTCTCTCTTTGCTAGTGCTGTGCTGTTACCGCTCCTACCTCTTTCTATCATCAAATGTCACCCATCAAGTATTATGTTTTCTCAACTTTTTCTGGGGTGTTGCTTTTAAAATTGACTAACATACCAATCTTGCAGCTGCTAACCCACACACCGATCATGAACAATCCCCTCCGCCCAGAGGATTAGACTTCAGTCAACTTCACTTAAAATGCTAACCATATCGAAGACGAGAGTATGAGTGCCATGTAGTTTATACAGTTTATACTTTACAGGCAGAATGATTTAGACTTCTACTATATATTAATATTTCCTTTTTTTCTTTTCCAAATACATCGAGTATAAAATGGAGCTTTACAATTAGAAGCATGTCAAACAGTTACTCTGTTATTAGGAAAATACACATTGCTACTTTATTCAATTGTCTAGTCTTTGACCAGTAGCAGAATGATGTGGAAATGAATGGCAATTGTGATGGAGGAAAGATGGAATTCTAGCTTGGAATGATACATTTTTGTAAATAATGAAAACAGAATTTTGGCATTTTCATTATTTCCAAAAAATGGATACAATTGTTCACCTCAAATGTCTGGTATCTATTCATTAATAAGTTAAAATAAACATATATTTTCAGAAATGAAAATAGAAAACGTTTTCACAAAGTAAATAGGGCCTATGTTTTTCTTTAAAAAATTACTTAAGTAACCATCAATTTAAGTTGTTTTTGAAAAGGGAGAATGAGTTTTGGTTCAAATGAAATAAGTGTATGTGGCTTTTGGTACACACACAAAATGAATCTGAACAGCATGTTCTATCTGTTTTATTTAATTCCACCATTTTATGTAGAACTAACATTAAAAACGAGCTCATTTCTCAACTTTTGTCCTGCTTTGTTCTACTCCTAGCATGCACCAAACACGAAACAAAACCCATATGCTATGCCTCATATTAACTTGTCTACTAAACACTGTCATAGGATACTAATTTAAGTTGTTTCTGAGAAGGGGGGATCAGTATTGGTTCAAATGAAAAAAGTGTATGTGGCTTTTGATACACAGACAAAATGAATCTGAATTTCGAGTTCTATCTGTTTTATTTGATTCCACCATTTTATGTTGAACTAAAATTAAAAATGCAGCCCATTTCTCAACTTCTGTCCTGCTTTGTTCTACTTCTAACATGCACCAAACGTGAAACAAAACCCATATGCTATGCCTCATCATATTAACTTGTCTACTAAACACTCATAGGATATACTAATTTACTTATTCCAAAAAGCAAACAGGAGTATATTAGCAGTTCCCATGTGTCTAAGTTACAGACGCACACACATGTCAATGCCCTTCATATCACTGCCTATCACCAATTTCTTTTGAAAATAGAACAACACATTTTATTAAGAAACATTTGTTACTTGTTACAAAATCTTGACATCAGCATTGAAGTTCTCTGATTTAGTATTAATCATGGAGAATTGCTGAGCAGAATAAATTTCGAAAACACTTCATGTGCCTTAAGGGCACAAGTTAGTGATCTAATGATAGAAATATTCATTTGAAACATGTGCAATCAATTCTTCAAAACTATAAACATTGCTTTATTCAAGTCAATTTTTCTACTTTCGGTATCCTTAACTTGTGCCCTAAGGACACAAATTAGCAAGACCCTATATATAATTATTTAAAATCTAAATTACAAGGTAAAATTGTTTATAATAGATTTAGAATGGATTTGGTCTTCTGTGGATCACACTATCACTGGAGCTCAGTTGCACTGGGTTACCTCTATTTTTTCTAAAAACTAAACTGCAGAGAGTCAAAATGCTCAGTAGTCATATGAACATACATTACTTCAAAAGATCATATATTCAAGATGCTAGTATTAGTCTAGTAGTTAGCCTATAAACTCATTGCTATAATGAACAAGAACAATGATTTGTTTAGATATCTAGTGATAGGTGAATTAGAATGGAACAAATTATCATCCCAATATTTGGAAATTTTATGATGGAATGAAGAAAAGTTCAATTCCAACGTTTGAAAGTAACAGAAGATAAGGAAACAATAAGTGCCTTCATGCCCCCCAAACTGGTAAAGAAAATAAAACATATCAAATGGAATGGATTCCATCAATTTCCATCACATTCCACCCCCATTTTAAACACTCCAAAACTACTGTCATTCCAATTCAGTCCTTTCTATTCACCTCTTTCAATCAAACTAAATATAGTGAGCAAATAAAGTTTACCTTAAGGCGTTGGGAAAGATCCTTAAAACCTTGAACATGCTGTGGCCACAGACGTTCTCTATCGGCACTTTCCATACCCTCAAGCTTCCCCATAGCTTCCGCCCACATGATCTAGCAAGATAAACTATTCCCCACAATTAGCCACTGGCATGACAAAAGAAAAAGAAACTACCAACTAGGGTTTTGTTCGATGGGAAAAAAGTAATATGAACTTACATCCGAAACACCAGCAGGCTTTGCCCTAAACTGTGGGTCTGTCACACTAAATAACAAATGCTGCACAACACACACAAACACCAACACGAGTTAACATGCACAATTCCAACATTTGACAAAGGTACCAGAAAAAAGTAACATTGGTGTAAATTTGGGCATCACCCATAATTCCAAGTAACTTCAAAATTATAAAATGTTCATAATTACGAAATCCAACCGAAGTATATAACATTAACAGCAGTAACCCCACAAAGGGATAAAACGAAAATTTCAAAGTTGAATTTTTTTCCCAAATGAAGAACACAGTGGGAGGAAGAAAACCTTAAAAGCATACTTCGGGTTTCCAGGATCTTCCTTATAAGCATCAAGGATTGCCTGGTTAAAAAACACAGATAACAAGCAAGATTAATCAATACAAAATTGAAATTGAAAATAATTTGAGGAGTGTAGTTAAAAAAAATACTTGAATATCACGATCAGCTAGAGAGAATGGAACTGGAGCTACGTTAGCCATTTGAGTAGTCAATTGAGAATTTGGGAACGGCGTAGCTTGAGGCGCTTGCAGAGAATTCTGAAATCCGAAACCAGTAGAAGGTGATTGTTGAAAGAGTGAAGTTTGTTGCTGCTGCTGTGGTTGCTGTTGCTGTTGAGAAGAGAATGGTGAGGAGAAAAGGGAAGAACCGCCGAAAGCAGGAGTGGAAGAAGCCCCAAAAGCAGGGGTTGAAGAAGGGGTTCCGAAACCTGGGGTACTGAAACCTGGAGTGGAAGATGGGGTACCGAAATTTGGGGTACCGAATGCCGGTGTTGTAGAAGGGGTTCCGAAGAGGGAAGGAGAAGATTGAGCTCCAAACATGGTGATGTGCGGTGTGTGGACGATGAGATGAGAGTTTGAGAATTGTGTGTGTGATTCGAGTTCTGAACAGAAGGCGCGCTTGCACTCTAGATGTTTGATGAATGGCACTTTTTATTTTTCACTTAAAATCGTATATTTTTAATATGCGGAATAATTTTATAATATAATCTTTCTAAATTTAAAATACAACCATGTTGATTGTTAACGAGAAAATAAAATATGTACCTGAGTAAAATAATTTTATATAGACAATCAAATAATACCGTATATTATGTCAAATAACAAGTGTTTTAAAATTATTTAGGTGACATGAAAAGATTGATGATATACTATTTTATGGTATCTGTTCATATTTATTAAACTCATTGTTAATTATAACATATTTGTTTTTGGGATATTTTCTAGGTCAAAGTAGGATTTTGAACTATTTTGAATAATTGAAACAAAATTATATATATTGTTATGGGTTGGTTAAATGTTTAATTCATTTTAAATTCACTTCATCCAACTCAAAGTATAAAGTCAATATTCAAAAGAAATAAGGTATATTTTTTTATTTCCACTTTTCACCATATTTATCTTAAATTTTGAACTAACTTGGACATTAGAGTGCTAACCATGCAGATCCATCCTGCACCGTTGTCACAGAGATCAACACCACCAATTCAAGACATTTACTTCATCAACTGCATCCATTTTTTGTTTTTGAACGGAACAGTGGCGTCGTATATGGAAATCAACTTATATAGTGTTATATTTGTAAGGGACCTAAGTAGGGCGATGGTCATCATCCGCCCCCAAGAAAGGCGACAGTCATATGTCGCTCTTGGGGAGGTACAACCTCACTCAGAATACTTCTCTATTGCTCAGCCATGGAAAACGTGGAATAAGACGTTTCTTGGCTAGAGAGAAATCAGAGACAATAATTGACACGACCCCTTAAAAATAGGGATTCAAAGGTCCATTATTGACTAGGTGGACGATGACCTTTCTCAAGGAAACTGTTCTGGACTGAGCCCAGGCCTGCCTATCCTTCGGGCAGGCCCAGCCCAACGTTATTTGGGGAAGGCCCAAATTGCCCTGTGTCAGGCACAGGTTCTCCCGTCGACCAGACAGCTCCCTCACCGAGCAGGACAGTCCCTCCGTCGGACAGGACAACACATCTTCCACAGGTTCTCCACGTGCCCCCTCCGCGGGGACACGTTATCAGCCAACTACCCACTTCCGAAAGAGTTGGTCAGCCCACCTTTCGGAGATCACGAGACGGTTGAACTTGGGTGAAGACCACGTGCTGGTCTTCACTAAGTCATGTAAGCCCTAACAGTCACTTAGGTTGGGTCAGGCAATCCGGCCCAACGCAAGTGATCGTTGGCCATGCGCTGGGGTCTCACTATAAATACCCTCTTTCACTAGAGGGTCAGGTATTCACTTCTTAACCTCTCTTCTGTATTTGCTCCCACTCTGGTCCATTACTTACTTTGGTATCGGAGTGTCTTGCAGGTAGATCCCCCTCCTCGTCCATATTCCTTGTGAGCAGCTTGCAGATCAACGACGCGTGGCAGGTCATTGGTCCTTTTCTGATCATGTCAGATCAGAAACCCTAGGCCCAAAGCCTCTATAAATACCTTTCCCCAACGGAAGAAAAGTCTGATCCTAAGTCATATACTTGCACCTAAGCACTTAACACACACACACACACAGTCTCTCACCTCACGTGAGCAGATCCTCTAAACCACGGTAAACACCATCATACAAGGCTTTTCACCACCATGAGCAGGTCCTCTAAACCACGGTAAACACCATCATACAAGGCTTTTTGCCACCGTGAGCAAGTGTTAACCACCATTATTTGTTATATATCTACTAAGGCCCCTAAGTGCCCATGCTTTTATAGGGATAACATGCACACATATAATTTTTTACCAATATAGTGGCACCCACCGTGGGGCTCCGGTAAAACTAGCATGGGTCACACCTCTTTTACTCTAACTTCTTCCATCTTCTCTCTGAAGATGGACAGTAAAACTCTACATTCCAAGGAAAGCCATGGTATAGAAAGCTTAGGCGTTATTGCAAGGAAAGATCTCATATGTGTACATAACTCAAAATTAAAGAAGGAAATATATATGAAGTTTGTCGACTTGAAAAGCAGATCAAAATGTCTTACAAGATATTTTAACATCTTACTCATGCTTTTGAATTACCACTTATGGACTTTATGATACTCAAGCAAGGTGTTGTCATTGAAGGGAATGTTGGTGGTCAGGTTGGAGGTCCTCCTAACATTGAATAACCAACAATCATTCAAAAGAATAGGCTAAAGAATAATAGCGATTATGGCATAATTCTTCCTATTAGAATTCTTTCTCATATGTCTAGAGTTTTGATAAACCATAAACATGATACTATATTTGGTGAAATTGGTATTACTCTTAGTGTATTGGAGTTCAACTACAGTCTGTATGTCAAAAAATATGTACTAGATATTACTCTCAACAACATTCCACATGTCGATAAGTCAGATCTAGCTACTGGTGGAAATGTGATCGATGTCCCATTCATGTACGGGCTTATGAAAAATCATCATCTCATTTAAAATTATTTTGGTTAGGAGACCTATGAAACAATTTGGAATATTCAAATGTTGATAAAGATGTGTCAAAGATCCTGTCTGACATGTTGACAGTCTCTAATTCATAAAGAGGATGATGATGTGACCCTAAATAATAATTTTGTTAGATATAATTACCACGAGATATTGAGTTTGATACTATTGTAACACGTGTTGGTGTTGTTAATGATATATTTTGTAAGGTTTTATTAAAACTGACAAAACAATAAAAGTTGCGAAGATATTAGTGAAACATTTATACATGGAGTTAATTAAGTTAGATAGACAAATAATTAATAATTACTTAAACATCAATTAAAGAAGTGCACTGTCAAAGTTAAAAATTAAGGTATGAACCTATATTGGATAAACATCAATTAAGAAAAGCATAAATTATCATTAAGCATTACACACCATGATTGGTAAAAATAGTTCAATAAATAGGAAAAGGGTAGGGCAACAAAATCCATAACACAAATGTCCAAGAGGGTAGTAGGATGTGCATCGAAAATACCACTTATATGATTTAAAAATATTGTTGATCTTAGTTGAGGAGATTTCTCTGTCGCAATCCCAAAGTTCTTTTTAAAGTTGAAGACTCACTTGATTCATGCACCCTCTTGGGAGGGGTAACTGGGGTGAGAGGTTTGGGTTGATGTCTGGCAGTTATTTCCAAGTCCTGAGCGGAAACAGGTTTAGTGATGACGTGTGAAAGGAAAAAAATAAAATAAGGACTAGCCAATTATTAAGAAGATGAAGAGTTTACTAATAAGAAAGAAGTTGTTGTGGTAAATATATTTATAAGAATACTTACAACCTTGGCGTTATAGTCTTCCTCAATTGTTGTTTCATCAACGTTTTCTTTGATCCAAATGTTACAGAAAACAATATGAGTATATGACTTATGATATATTAATACTAAATCATGGGAAATAATTTTGTGCAAAAGCATATATCAAATGAGTTAGCATCATTTACAATTAGATGATTTGGATACTGCAATGATTTAAAAGAGTCATTTGTATTAGTATGATATTTGTTTACATGAAAAGTAAATAGTTATAATAAAGACCTTATTTTCGTCCCATGTACGAAGTAGTTGCTGAATTGTATGTTGATCTTCGAGGAAGGATACAAATGATGAAGTATTCCATCTAGGTTGTGACTTAACCTTAAAAGCCAAGGTCTTATCCAACATTGAATCAAGTGCAATAGGATATTCTAGTGGGTCATTTATACCATCTTATGCATAAATAAAGATATAGTTAGGTTAATTTTCTAATAGAAAACGTCATATAACATTTATAAGTTGATGTTATATTACATCTACCATTGTGTTGCGAAGTTGAGCAAGTGAAACACCCAAGAGTTGTGCACTATCGTGGTTCTATAATATAAAAGTAGTAACAAAGCCAACATGTTGTACATTGATTTCAATTTTAAACCTACACAAAACCAGTTGAAAGGTATCTCTTCCTGAAATATTGATCTGAGAAAAATATTAATTTATGGATCTGAGAAAAATCTTCATTTATGGATGTGAGATGTTGGGTCGAACTCTAGTGTTGTCGAAGTCTGTTCGCAAGTAATGCGTGTTGTAGTCGAAGTTTGTTCTAACATGCATTAGTAAATATTGCTAAGGTTGTTAGCATGAGTAAATATTGCTAAGGTTGTTAGCATGAGTAAATATTGCTAAGGTTGTTAGCATGAGTAAATATTGCTAAGGTTGTTAGCATGAGTAAATATTGTTAGGGTTGTTAGCATGTTGAATTGGGTCTTGCTTGTAAGCCCAATTGTTTAAGTTAGCTTGTACCCTAAGTTAGCTTGTAATGGGTAATTGTTAAAAAGCCCATTAGGTTAGTGTGCTATTTTATTATAAATAGGATGCTAGTTTCTCAATCTTGAGAAAAAGGAAAAATAGGAAGATAAAATCCTAATTTCAAGGGAGAGAGGTTATTTTGTTATTCTTGTATATTTGTAATCTTGTTCTAAGAGAAAGGAAAGAATAGCAGTTTAATAACCAATCCTTGTTGTTCCTTGTTGTTTTACCTTGTTTTCTTTGTTAACCCTAACCCTTGTGAGTTTCTTGATCATTAAGAAACCGTTTATACTTTGTTTAAAGGTATCCGATTCACAACAAATTGGTGCGGTGAGCATGGAGAAGATGCATTCAACAAAGTATGAGATTGAAAAGTTCACCGGAGTGAACGACTTCGGTCTGTGGCGCTTGAAGATGAAAGCCCTATTGGTTCAGCAGGGTTGTTTGGAAGCGTTGAAGGGTGAGGCAGCCATGGACGCTGCGTTAACGGCAAAAGAAAAGACGGGCATGATCGAGAAAGCCCACAGCGCAATATTGTTGAGCCTTGGTGATAAGGTTCTTCGACAGGTATCAAAGGAGACTACAGCATCGGGATTATGGGTGAAACTTGAAAGTTTGTACATGACCAAATCTCTGGTGAATCGACTATACCTGAAGCAAACTTTATATTCATTCAAGATGAGTGAAGACAAAGTGTTGGCTGAGCAGTTGGATATGTTCAACAAGCTGATTCTTGATCTTGAAAATATTGATGTGAAGATCGATGATGAAGATCAAGCACTATTGCTGTTGTGTGCTTTGCCCAGAACACATGCTCACTTCAAAGAAACTCTCTTGTATGGAAGAGAGTCCCTGACCTTTGAAGAAGTTCAATCAGCCTTGTATTCTAAGGACTTGAACGAACGAAAGGAGCATAAACCTTCGACGGTGGGCGAAGGTTTGGCCGTTAAGGGAAAATTCTTGCGAAAGGATGGTAAGTTCGACAAGAAAAAAAGGTAAAAGTCAACAGAAGTCTTATAGTGACGAAACATCTAGTATTCGATGCTACCACTGTAAGAAGGAGGGTCACATAAGAAAGATGTGCCCTGAACGCCTGAAAGATCATGGAGGTAATGGCAATGCAGCCATTGTTCAAGATGACTTCGACTCATCTGATGTTCTTGTGGTTTCAAGTGGCGACTCGAGGAAAGAATGGATTATGGATTCAGGTTGCACTTGGCACATGACTCCAAATAGAGAATTGTTCGAGGAGCTATGTGATCAAGATGGTGGATCTTTGCTGTTAGGAAACAATAAATCTTGCAAAATTGCAGGTATTGGATCTGTGAGATTCAAGCTCCATGATGAGTCAATAAGGTTATTGACTGAAGTCAGGTACGTACCTGACTTGAAGAGAAATTTGATTTCTCTTGGTGAATTCGACAGAAAAGGATATGTTTTTTCAAGGAGAGAAAAGTATCCTAAGAGTCATGAAGGGGTCGAAGGAAGTCTTGAGAGGCGTGAAGAAACAAGGCTTGTATACCCTTGAGGCTGAGGTTGTAAGTGGTTCGACAAATGTTGCATCCACGAAATCTATGTCGAACACAGAATTATGGCACATGAGATTGGGCCATGTCAGCGAAAGAGGCCTGGTCGAATTGGGGAAGCAGAACCTGCTAGGAGGTGACAAAGTTGAAAAGTTGGAATTTTGTGAATCTTGTGTAGTTGGTAAACCCTGTAGGGCAAAGTTTAACAAAGGCAATCAAAGAACACATGGATCCCTGGATTACATTCATGATGATCTTTGGGGGTCTGCAAGGAATCCTTCACACTCAGGTGCAAGGTATTTTCTATCCATCGTTGATGACTATTCCAGAAAACTATGGGTATTCATTCAGAAGGCGAAGGATGAAACTTTTGAGAATTTCAAAAGTTGGAAGATTCTAGTCGAAACTCAGACTGGCAGAAAGGTTAAGAGGTTGAGAACCGACAATGGCCTTGAATTCTGCAACGAAACTTTCGATAGTTACTGTGTTGGGTCTGGGATTGCAAGGCATAAGACTCTAGCAGGTACTCCTCAACAAAATGGCTTAGCTGAGAGATTCAATCGAACAATCCTTGAAAGGGTTAGATGCATGTTGGTTAGTGCTGGATTGAAGAAGGTGTTTTGGGCGGAAGCTGTTTCGACAGCAGCTTACCTGATAAATAGATGTCCCTCGACTGCCTTGGGAATGAAGACACCTGAAGAAGTTTGGTCGGGACATCCACCTAGTCTCGACAGACTGAGAGTATTTGGTTGTGTGGCCTATGCTCATATTAGGCAAGACAAGGTCGAACCTAGAGCTCTGAAATGCATGTTCATGGGATACCCTGAAGGAGTCAAAGCTTATAGGCTATGGTGCCTAGAGCCAGGTCACAGGAGGTGTATCACCAGTCGAGATGTAGTTTTCAACGAAGCAGAGATGACTTTTAAGAAAACTGATGATGTTGACGAAGAGCTGGAACAGGGAGAGATTCCTGTTGAGGTGGAGCATGTTGATGTTGAATTGCTTACCCCAGATGAAGTCGAAGAAGACACAGAAGATGTTGTCGAAGATGAGGAGACTGATAATGACTACCTGCTAGCAAGAGACAGGTCGAGGAGAGTCATCAAGCCACCTCAGAGACTTGGGTATGCAGATCTTATAGCTTATGCCTTAATCTCTGCAAGTGAGGTTCTAGACGAAGAACCTAGAGACTATAAGGAAGTTATGAGGAATCAAAAGAAGACAAATTGGTCTTTGATGTATACTATGGTCTGTACTAGACCCGACATAGCATATGCAGTAAGTCTTGTAAGCAGGTACATGGCGAATCCTGGAAAGGCTCACTGACAATCATTGAAGTGGATTTTAAGGTACATAAATGGGTCTCTGAATAGAGTCCTAATTTATGGTGGAGCCTTGGGTGAAGATAGTAAAGCAGTAATCGAAGGATATGTCGACTATGATTATGCAGGTTGTATGGATTCTAGAAAATCTATCTTCGGATATGTGTTCACTATGTTTGGGACAGCAATCAGTTGGAAAGCAACACTTCAGAAGGTCGTTGTCTTATCAACCACTGAAGCGGAGTATATTGCTCTAACTGAAGCTGTGAAGGAAGCAGTGTGGCTTGAAGGTTTTGCAAAGGAGCTAAAACTTCAAGGTCGAGTTATCACTGTTAAATGTGATAGTCAAAGTGCAATACATCTGTCGAAGAATTCAGCCTATCATGAGCGAACCAAGCACATTGATGTGAGGCTGCATTTCATCAGAGGGGTAATCGAGCGTGGAGAAGTCCAAGTGCTGAAAGTTTCGACAGATCATAATGCTGCTGATATGATCACCAAGATATTGCCCAGTTGCAAGTTTTTCCACTGTATGCAGTTAATAAAGCTGCATGAAGAAATCTAGTTTCTTGATGTTATAGAGTTAGATCCAAGGTGGAGATTTGTGAGATGTTGGATCGAACTCTAGTGTTGTCGAAGTCTGTTCGCAAGTAATGCGTGTTGTAGTCGAAGTTTGTTCTAACATGCATTAGTAAATATTGCTAAGGTTGTTAGCATGAGTAAATATTGCTAAGGTTGTTAGCATGAGTAAATATTGCTAAGGTTGTTAGCATGAGTAAATATTGTTAGGGTTGTTAGCATGTTGAATTGGGTCTTGCTTGTAAGCCCAATTGTTTAAGTTAGCTTGTACCCTAAGTTAGCTTGTAATGGGTAATTGTTAAAAAGCCCATTAGGTTAGTGTGCTATTTTATTATAAATAGGATGCTAGTTTCTCAATCTTGAGAAAAAGGAAAAATAGGAAGATAAAATCCTAATTTCAAGGGAGAGAGGTTATTTTGTTATTCTTGTATACGTGTAATCTTGTTCTAAGAGAAAGGAAAGAATAACAGTTTAATAACCAATCCTTGTTGTTCCTTGTTGTTTTACCTTGTTTTCTTTGTTAACCCTAATCCTTGTGAGTTTCTTGATCATTAAGAAACCGTTTATACTTTGTTTAAAAGTATCCGATTCACAACAATGGATAAAAGGGTTATGTTATAGGTGTTTGAAACAAAAAGTGAATATTTGTCCGAAAGTGTACAAAATAGTGAATGATTAGCCGGATTGTCAAAAACGACAATGAATATAATGAAAAAATAAACAGATAAAAACCTTCTTCCTTGATCTTTGCATATTGTAAGACAATTATAGTATGTGACAAAGTTTTTTTATTTACATAATATTTCAAAGATTTCAATGCATAAACTTTCTAGAGTGTGCAATTGATTGTGTTATTCTTATGAAAATTGATATTAGTAAATGTTTGACACAAATAGAGTAAAACGTGGAAAGTGAGAAATAAAGTAATAAATGGAAGAAAAAAAATATAGTACAAACCTTAAATTCTTTAAGATTAAATTGACCTATTGTTTTTTACTTGGTGACTGAAATTGCGTGTAGCAAATGTTATCAACCATCCTAATAACATCGTATTAGTGTTTAGTACAATATCAACAAATGGTTTGATGTGCAACTTTACAGACAGAAAGCACAAATGGTTTAGAGTAAAGTTTACCTTTTAAGCTATACTTGTTCCATTTTCCAAAAATAATACCAGGAAATAGTTTGAAATGCAACTTTAGATCAGATATTGTATGTTTGTTGGCATTTAAAACTCTGGTTCCACCAACAAACTTGAAAATATATTTATGATCAGGTGTCTTGAACATTAAGTCCATTCTTTTGAACTTGAAAAATAATTAGGACCTAATCAAATGTTACTTATAGAACGTTGGAATGATGACATGAATAACAGTTCCCTATAAATTTAAAAAGCTGCATAAAAAAGGTAAAGTATTTATAATGAAAAAAGTGATTTAAAAAACTACAAAATAATATTTGGACACAAATGTCCCTGTTTTGGTGATGTGACCGAAATTAAAGGGCAAAAATGTATTTTCAAGAAGACATACTTTATCTTAAATCGGAAGACTTGTAGTGCCGAACATTTCTCATATTCAATTTGAGGCTGAGGTAAGGTGGACCCAGTATTTTTTACCACCATCATAGGTCATGATCTAATTGTAGACCTTTCACACTAGATCCCTCTCCATAATGCTCTAGTTGTTAACTCCACCAGAAACACCCTCCTTGGTCTAGATCTTGCAATACTCTCCCCATCAAGCAAAAACTTCAACACCAACTATCCAAGAATAAACATGCATCATAATTTCTCATAGCTCTCTAGATACTGTTATCGCATTATAAAACCATAAGAACAATAAATAAGAAATCCATCCATCATAAATTGAAATAGAGCTGCTTCAAAGTAAACATTACAAAAACAGGAAATAGATCCCTGTATATGCCAGAGAGACATAAGGGGATGCATGATAAACAACATCATAATTATAAACTAAAATTACAACAATCATAAACTAAAAATACAAATACAACAGTTACAACTCAAACCAAAAGCACCAGATAAAAATCTGATCATATAACAAGGGAAATCCATCCTCAATTCAACACCATTTTAAACTTCAGTGAAAATGCAGAAAACTTCATAACTAAAGAAGTTTCATGCCTTAATTGTTACACTGCACAAGCACATCCCAGATGGCCTTATGTCTGAAGTTTGCCATTCTGATCCCATAGCTGCATTTGGATCATATAACAGTGTTTGATTAGTAGGTTTTTTTTCAACTGGAAATAGCAACAGCTTTCCATCTAGTATGCCGAATCGAAAGCCGACACTCGAGCTCCCTGTCAATGGAACGGGCACCATTGTCCATGAGTTGTTTTCTGGACTGAATATTGACAGCTTCCGCTGGTCCTTCCACTCAATACAGAACAACTTCTTTTCCAATACTGCATGAGCTGTGACCATGACACAACCATTCTTAATGTTGCACCAGCTGTGCTTCTCGGGGTTATATATATCAACGGACTTAGAGTTTCCAATAGTAAAGCTTGACCTTCCACCCATGACATAGAGCTTACCTTCTAATCCACAAGCAAAGCAACCCCACCTTGGGCGACGAAGACTCTCTATCAGGATCCATTTATCAGTATCTGGATCATACATCTCAACACTAGAGAGACTGTCACCATTCACTCCATAGCCTCCAGCAATATAAACCAAGCCGTTCACTTCAGCACAAGCGAAGTCATAACGGGCCACATTCATGTTTGATAATCTGCTCCAACTGCAAATGCAATTGACCATAAGAGACAACAATGTTTCGAAAATTACATATAGTACAATAGATCTACGTTAACTAACTAATATTAGAGAATATAATTATACCTGTTAAGGTAAGAGTCATATTGGTAAACCTCTGATGAGGCAACGGCGGTTCCTTCAACGCCTGAATAACCAGCCATGATAAGAAGCTTTCCATTAAGAACCACAACCCCAAACGAAGCCTTTCCTGGACCAGGCATCGGTGGAAGGGATAGACATTTATGATTGAGATTATCTATGACCTCCCAATGGCTTTCCTTCCCTTCACTGTCCATTGTCAAGAAATAGAGCCATTCCTCAAGCAATCCTGCCAATTTTCGCACCATTACAAATTCTTTGCTTCGAATAAACAACCTCCATTTCTTACAGACACCACCCATGGCGGGGAAGTTGGAACGGGGAACAAGTGCAAGACAATGTTTTGCTACATCATCAGGCAGCCCAGGTAGAATAGGGCTATAATCTTTCTCCAGAGTCTCAGCGGTTAAACTATGATTGCTTTTGCTTCCTTTGTGAGTTGATTTATCTTGGTTGACCAAATTGGTGAAACACATATTTGACTTAATAAATCTCTTTTTTCCAACAATAAAGCCAGGCATTTGTCAGATGTAGCACGAGAATTTAGAGAGAATTAACCAAATAATGCTCAAAATGATTTTACTGAGAATCCAAAATTGTATAACTAAAGAAATTCATGAAATCCTTCACCAATTGGGATTCTACCAGACCAAGGCATAAAAGATGTTGCAGAACTAATCACTTGAGCAGTATAATCGGATGATTTTTGATGCTGTGTCCAGTCTGATTCAAATTCCATAACAGTGGTTTTTCTCTTACAGCGATTCTTCTGAGATGCTTTCTGCCAATTATTTCTCAAGCGGCTAACGTTAGATCCTTCCTCGCACAAATCCCGAATATCTACAATCATGACAAAGAGTGTTATATTTGAAGATACAAATAGAAATTAACCAATTTTCATCCCATCAACAAAATCATGAAAACATAATAAATAAACACAGGGACACATACCAGAACAGGCCATAGAAGTTGCCAAGACTTAGCCACCCTTAACTTCCATTTTCTTCGATTCAACGCCAACTGAATACATCAGACCACGGAGTCAAAGAAGAGTCAAAAGCAAGGTTTTAAGAAACCGCGAAAATGAAGAAACGGTATCGGAATGTGCCGATCCAGATACCGTTATTCACCGTTTTTGTGATAAATAACAAATTGTGTTAATTCACACAGTGACGACCACAAAAAAAGTTGCAACATCTATACCGACAGAAATCCTGAAAGTCTTTACACGGCTGTTATCTAAAACCTAGGTCAAAAGCTAAGCATATTTAGCCACCAGATCTAACTTTGATACATTCAAATTCAACAGATCCACCGAACCAGGGTCAAAATTACGAAAACAAGTATCGCATTTTTCCAACTTCATTGGTCAATGCAATACAATACAAAATCAAAGTCTAGTTTCATTTAATATACACACCACAAAAACAAATAGTAATCCACGTAGGAGCCGAAAATCTTGCGTGAATTTAGCAGTAATTGTGAGCCAATAAAAGTTTAATGAGCGATAGATCAATAATATAGAAACAGAAATATAGGGATAGATAAAAAGAAGTAGATAAAAGAAGAGGAACTTACGGGAAAATGAAGGTGCAGATTTAGGATGAGAAAAAGGAGGTTTGTGTGGTGAAGGTGGATATAGTAAATGGAAAATGGATAGGGATAGATAGGAGAATGTGTGTGGTAAGAAGGGAAGGGTATTTATAGGAGTGGGAGTAAAGTTGTTGGCAGAGGATAACGCTCAAATGATGCGAGTTGGAACGGAAAAATGGTGAGGAGGCAGAACATCGTTGTCCGTAAGTAGTAGGTTTAGCTGTGCTCCCAATATTAAGGAAATTATTTTATTAGTACTATAAGCTTCTTATTATTTTATTTTTTTTAACTAAATTTTTTTTACTACCCATACATTTAAGTTGGATACAATAATATTTTAAAAACTAACATAATAAAGTGAATAATCAAGGTACTTAAATTTATTTTGTTGTTTCAATTTTTTTTTCCACTAACGTATGTTATTTATTTTGAAATATATAATATTTATAATTAAAAATTATAAAATATAAAATCAAATTTTAATTTTTTATAAATAACTATCACTAAAATAAAAATAATTCAAATAAACTATAAATTTTTTAAATCTTACAAATTACATTAAGCCTACAAAAAATATTTTAGTTTATCTATTAAAATATTTCCACTAAAAATTATCTAAATCTATCAAATAGATAAATTGAGTAATAATTTATTAAATTGAATTAAAATATTACTTTCTATATATATATACAGCTACGTTATTTTGGCATTTATTTTTCAAACGCCTTATGTTACACCGTACGTTTTAACAAAAGACAAATATTATAGCACAAATTTCAAGACAAAATAAATTATTATAAAATAGAACTTGTATATTATATGTATAGATATTCAGTGTTGGTGTATGAAAGGGTGTCAATATATTATTTCATATATATATATATATATATATATATATATATATATATATATATATATATATATATATATATATATATATATATATATATATATATATATATATATATATATATATATATATATGAACTAGCTTAAAAGAGAGATACATTGAGTTTAAAATAAATTGCAACGATTTTAAGCCTCGGTGATACATATTATTTTTAGAAGTCAACAAATATGTAGATGGTCTTGTTAGAATTGGAGTGAATATCAGAAAATATATTCGTGTTTTTAGTGAATGTCCTAATGATATTTATGAGTTTTATGTAACTAAATTAGTTAGTAGCTCATCATACATAAAAGTGTAATTGTTTGATTTTTTTTTCTCTAGCCTTTATCAATGTAAAAAATAAAAAATAAGAACAAATGACATTCTATTCTTATTACTTATTATTACAATTGAAATATTTAATATTAGCAGCATGATTAGTCTGACAAAAATTAATTTTAACTTAAATGTAATGACATTTTTGTTGTTATCAAAAAACTAAAAAATTTGCAAAAAATAAGACAAAAATTTGCAAAATAATAAGACAAAAATCTGTCAATTTAATGACTTGAAATACTG
Organism: Lathyrus sativus; assembly: GCA_963859935.3. Lineage (NCBI taxonomy): Eukaryota > Viridiplantae > Streptophyta > Magnoliopsida > Fabales > Fabaceae > Lathyrus > Lathyrus sativus. The sequence continues at coordinate 493,068,651 of OZ012739.1, read as the reverse complement.
TCGAACTTCCTTTATGAGACTGAAAGCATTAGAATTGAATAACATGTGGACCAACCTCATTTAGAAGAACGTAAGACCATCTTTAACGGTGGTTTTTCAAATTGGTTTGCCAACTTGACATTGAAATTGTCAACAAAAAGTTGTTCCAACTGGTGAACGTTTCTTGTATAAACAATGGTTCTTATTTTTTTTATTATTAAAATAATTATTTAACTTGTTGGTTTTATTTTTTTTTTAACTTTTTTTATTTATTATAAATATAAGTTTGTTGCAAAAATTTATAACAATCCTATTTTCTCTCACTTTTATTTACTCTTTAATTTTAAATTTCTCTCTCTCACAATTTCATCATTTTATTCATAAATTATTATTTTCAATTTTATGTTTAATTTTAATTTTATGTTTAATTTATATTTATAGTAATTAAAATTTAAATATTTAAATTATAATTTTAAATAAAATAAATTTAATATAAATAATATATTTAAGTAAAGTAGTGGGACCCAATATGGGTTCTTTGAAGTTGCACCATTGGAGTGAAAATTGAATAAGTTATTTTAGAAGAGTGGGTCCCACAAAGAACCTAAAAATGGATTGCACCATTGGAGGTGCTCTAAGAGAATTCTCAACCATTGGAATACACTACTTTAAATTTGCAAATATATATATATATATATATATATATATATATATATATATATATATATATATATATATATATATATATATATATATATATATATATATATATATATATATATATATATATATATATATATATATATATATATATATATATATGTTGACTATTCTCCTATTTTCTGCATCCGCTAGCACACTTAATTGATCTTAACGATAATATTTTTCATCTCTCAATGTTGTTTTTAGTAAGATATTGTTGTTTATCAGCTTTCGTGCAAATTGAAACAATTTCAGTGGCATAATTTTGTTTCATATGATCTCTTAGATTGATTTAAGATTAAATTGGTCTTCATGAACTAGAATATGATATCACTCCTTCACTAATTAGGAGTTTGTGCCCAGTAGATAGTAGCATTATTCTGCAAAAATAAATGGTATACAACAAAGAGCAACACTTTGCCACCAGCTCCTCCTCTCGGATGAAAAGTCTTATTCTCCAACTCCACCATAGACCTTCGGGCTCTCGTCCTAATCTTCGCATCGCTGAAACTTAAATATTATCGTTCGTCGGCAACTCATAAACTCAACAGAACTTTGAACATAAATTATTGCTCTCCAACTAATGATAATTTCAAAAGGATGTTTATTCTCGATTGCCCACCGACCGACCTAAACAGACATTTAACCGCTGACCTCTATTCACCCACATTCTCTCCCTAACTCTAGATAAACCTCTCCACCATACTAACGTCATACTACCTCTATTTTTAGTACGACAAGCAATTACTCTATATTTAGCTGCTAGAACCACGTGCCACAAACCATTTTGATCAATGTGCATTGTCCACTATTGGATTCCTATCAATGCTAAATTGAATTCTTTCATCCTTCGAACTCCCAACCCATATTCTTCCGTGTCCAAACACACTTTATCCCACTTAATTCAATGTATCTTAGTAACATCATCATTTCTCCCATAAGAAGACTTAAATAAGGGTTCAACAAAAGAAATAATACGTATATAAGCCACACAAAAAAGGAAAAAAATCGAAAAAAGATGTTAAAGTTAAATTTGATTACTCCAAGACGACCGCCTATGGACATGTTTTTGCTTTGCCATTTTGATAACCTCTTTTTTTATTCTCTTCCAACATAGGATTTTAGAATAGGTGTACCTAAGAATTTCCTCGACGGGGAGAGCGAGATAGAGAAATAGAATTTGACCAATTTTACAATTTAGCACCACTGAAGTCTGAATCAGCCATAAATTTGCAATATTAACACCGACCAACATACTCTTGTGGAAAGTTACCCTTAAATCCGAGATCATTTCAAAGAGAATCAAATTTACCTTTAAAGATCTAATATGTTTCCATCTTTTTTGCACAGAATCAAAGTGTCATTGGGAAATTACAAGTGAGATATTCTAAAGTCAGTGTCATTGTCAATCTTATACCCCATTAAAATACTGGTAATGACAGAGGGTCACCTTGCGTCAATCCCCTCTTCATCATTAATTCATCATAAGACTTTTGTTGACGAAAGCCGATATTATGGCCGATTAAAGACACTTCAATATCCATTTCCTCCATCTCTCTAATAACCCCACATTTTCTATCACACAATTCTAAAATATTTATTCAAAAACACTTATTTGCCTTAAAATCCACTTTAACATTATTTACTTTCTTTTTTTTTTAAACTATTAAACATGTTGTTTTAAAAAAAAATTTATGCACTAAGTTATTTTTAACATCATACATTTTTTATTGTAATTTACGTGGTATAAAAATTCTATAAAATTTTATTTTTTAAATAAATTTTTATATTGAAAAAAATGACAATCTAATTGAATTAAATAACATGTTTTTATATCAATTTATTTTAATTCATATTTTGCAAAAGAATATTATAAAAGTTGAATAAAATCTTCTATTTCAATCTTCTTTTTAAGTATTGTTTACTCGCATCTCTATGATGCAGGTTGAAAATTTGAACAGAAAAGAAATTATATTAAAAAATAGAATATGTTTACATTAAAGAATATAAGATGTGACTGTCCCTAATGGTAACATATCTCCTAACAAAAATATCGTGTCTGTCGTATTATATCAATTATTGATTAGCTGATTATAATAAAAAGCTTTTTTGCTTATAATAATAAATGTTTGTTGACAAATTTGCAAATAATTTTCGGTCTTCTTTTGCCTTTGTTTTCATTCCCATTTTAGCCTCTAGTTCTCCGGGTATATGATAATATACCCTTTTTTTAGGTTGAAATGTAAATACAAGTTTATCAAAAAATTGATGTATACTATTCAAATTTTGAACTGATATAACTTTTTGTTTATATTTAAAACTGGAGTAGTATTAATTACTCCTCATTCTTAATTATAAGCGGTCATTAAAAAAATGTTTTTAAAATTATTAGATCTGTTTTTCTTCTCTTTCAAACATAATTATTTAAATCTAGAATTAAAAGTAGCATTCTATATAAGTTAACATGACAGCAAAATCTGTACACACTAAAATTTATCCGAACTCATCCTGAGTTTAATGAGAAAATTTTATTTTGACTATGTTTTGGTCTTAGATTTGAATTTTTCTTAATCAATACAATTTTTATTTTATTTTTTTAAGTAAATAGAACACCCCAATTTTTTGTTTATTTTATTTTAATTGAGTTTAAAATATTTTAGTGTAACACCCAATTTTTTATTTATTTTATTTTAATTGAGTTTAAAATATTTTATATTATTTTATTTTAGTGATTCTATTTAATTTATTGGTATTATCGAGAATGGGTAGAGTTTTATTAGAATTATCATTAATTTTAATTATGTAAATAATAGAAATAATGAGAAATTGAGCTTTGGAGAGGAAATTATAATTTAAATTAACATTAAGGGAAAAGATGAAATTAGTGAAAATTGAGGAGAATTAATGAATTAGTAAAAATAGTAGAGTCTTACTCAAATAGAGAGGGAAATTAGAGTTATGTGTTGTTTGGGAGAATAAGTTGTCAGTAGAGTCAGAGAGAGTCCTGGCAGAGCAAGAAGTAGGAGAAAAGAGAGATCTCATTATTGTGACTTGAAGTTTGTTGCAAATTCGAGGTAAGGGGGACTGTTCATGATATGGATGTATTTAGGCATAAAGGATAGAAAGGATTTATTATCCTTTTTTCTTTTTCTTTTAATTTCTTCCATTGTTGAAATTGTTTAGTTTTGAGATGGTTTGTGCAAAATCTCTCTTGATTTTTGTGATATGTTGTGAATTTTATGTTGCATTGGTGACTGAATTTCGTATAAAATTGTATGTGCAATTCTGAGTTATGAAGTTCTTATTGGTATGCTTTAAATTAATGAAACATGTTAATGGTTTTGTAGTCAATCGATGATATAAATGATTAATTTGTGCAAAATTGATGTGTTTAATGTTGTATTAGTGATGTGCGATGATTTGCTGTGATTTTAGGGTTTTATGGAGTTGAAATAAGAGCTTTGAAGTGCTCCAATGGAGAAAGCGCATAAATATGCGTTATGGACCAACCGTCATTGCGTTAGGTCGAACTAACAGGCGTCAGCCACATGAAGGTCCGACTATCGACATGTCGGGATGGGCACTCCTCGCTCTATCCGTTAGTGATTGACGGGCTACTGAGAGAATGAGGTAACAGGTGGGGTGTCTGGAATCATCCCTGCTATGGGTTAACTATTAGCCCTGAGTAAACCGATTATGGGTCGCTGACTCGATTTTTTGAGTGGATTTTGTTTTCAATGTTTATTTGATGTTGTTAATGAGTATCAATGATTATTGTCAAGAAATTATATAGTTTAATTATTACGTTGAGTTATGATAAAAGTGTTGAGTTATGCTGAGGAACCATTGTTATGGTCTTGTATTGGCGATGTTCATGTGAGTTTTAAGTTCTTAGAGGAACCAGTGACGAGTATTGGAGTTAGAGATTTTGAGGCGAGTGTTGCATTTTTTTGCTGCATTTGTGCATCATGTATATCAGAGATAGGCAAGACTTTTATCTAGTGAGGTGTCTCGGATTCATAGAGGAACCAGTGACGAGATTCATGGTTCAAAGAGGAACCACGTTCAGATAGGAACCAATGACTAATGGATGAATTCATAACATACTTTTGATATCCAAAACCTTGGTACCACATTTGTGATTGATTATTATTATGGATGTTTTATGTGACTGATGATTTATTGCATTATTTTTGTTATTTTATGCACCACTAATATATATGAATGTATTCTCACCCCTTATTTGTTTGTCCATGTTGCTCTTTACGCTTGTGGTGCAGATACTCGTGTAGAGGATTCTTAGTTGTTATTGTGTTTTGGAGGATGGCGTAGTGGTCTTCCTCATCATTTATTACTTTTGAGTTTATTTTAGTTTTCATGTGTGTTGCTCTGATGTAACACTGGGACTGGTTACCTTTTTTGTTTTATGTTAAGAGAGTTATTGAACTATTTATTTTATGATTTGAAATGAAATTGATTTTTATTATGAAACAACTAAGTTTGAGTTATTATTATTTATTTCCGCTGCTATAATATGATCATTGAGAAAGATGTTTATGATGAGAAAATGTGACGCCCTATTTTTGAGTAAATTATCTGCATGTTTTTATAAAATAATTGTTTGGGGTTTAAAGTGTTACACTTTAGGCCTTGGCTTTTTGGGTCTTTGGCCAGTTCAAAATAGTTGCCTACAAGGCTTACTGGGAAGTTATTATTCGGGAAAGTATTAGACGTTGTGGCCTACCTCTAAGGACATCGTTCACTTTAGGTTAGAAATGAAAAAGCCTTAGGTCAGTTACATAAGTAGTGGGGGACACACGCATTAAATTCTTTCATATCATTAAAATGTTTCGCTGCTCTTCGCTGACGTGTGGTTTGAGGTGACTAGTTAGGGCATGATGCTGCTTGTAGTATAATTTAGTGCACTTATGTTTGTTTACGTTTTCCAGGGGAATTCAACTGTAGATTTTGCAGCCTCTCATTTCCGTCTATATATATATATGGGTTGTTAAATTTTGATAAAACTTTTTTGCGATCCTTAAGATTCAATTCCTATTTATGATTTTTCCATCATCTCTTCCTTCCCAAGAGTATTTTCTAGGGTAGTTGCAATTTTTTGCTTTAAGCTTCCGTTTTCCTCTATTACACTTAACTATCTCTTCATCTTCCATTTTACCGGATATTTTATTTACCTCAATCTTTTAATATCTTCAGCATTTCCTTTACCTCAATCAATATGAGTGGTAGTCCTATTAGCCTAGCAAGCGATGCAGATAGCGATGCTTCTCCTGTAGTGAGAACTAGAGTATCTTCTAGTTCAAATCCTTCCCCCATCTATCTATGATCACATGGATCTTGAGATCATATATATACCCGATGATTCTGATTTGGAAAGGTTCTTTATGGGCATCCAAGATGAGGTAGCTTCTTATAAGGATTCTTAACAGTGTTCATATGGATACTTCCATGCCCCATTCTTCTCATGTTGCAAGAGCTTCGATTTATGCTATTTTATCGGCTTTGGAAATGCAAACTGCTAGCTTGTGGAGGGAGCATGCTAGAGATTGTATTTAGGCTTGTACTGGTCAAAAGTAGAGATGTCTCCTACAAGTCCAGGGAGACTCAGAGGCATTAGTAGGTGTATAACACGTTTTGGTGGTGAGGACTTGCTCACCATGCCAAGAAGCCCTGTACGATGGTGTTTGAGGCTATTTAAGGGAGCAAATCACGTGAGGTGAAAGACTCTGTTGGTGGCAGATGTTACTTGGTTGTAGGTGGGCAGTTAGATTAGTTATGTATGTTAAGATGGAAATGAGCATGGTGCTCTTTGATTTATGGAAATTTTATATGACTTAGAGTCCCCCCCCCCCTTTTAAGGGGATAGATATTTACATACACACTTTAGGCCTAAGTTTTTTTGGAAAGGATCGTTGTTCGCCCAAACGATGGTGGACCGTTGAATGCATATCTCCAAGGGAGATGTGGGTCAGTAATGACCATGACTTTCCCTCTATCTAGGATACGCCTTATCTCGCGTTTCCCATGATAAGCGATATGAAACTTCAAGGGGCAAAGGGATACCTCCTTGTTGAATGCCAAATGTGCTTTCATTTGATCCTTATTTATTTACATTTTTCAACTCTTTTGTGTTGTTTTGTTGGGTTTACTCCATTTTATCATGCTATTCTTCAACATTGTGAGAATATCTTTGGTTGCTTTGATTTGTGTGTTATTATGCAGGAATTAGGCATAAAACCATCAAAGTATAAGACAAAAGAATTTGGACAAGGAAACAAAGGAAGAGAAAAATTGCAGCATGTTCATTATGTGAGCTGCCAGTGAAGAGTGCCAGCGAATGTTTGCTGTGCAAACACATGTCAAAGCCCTAGCCAACCATCTCAGGAAGATGGCAGTAAGAAAAGGACATTAAGTTTGTTGGAAAAACTTACAGCAAATGTTCGTTGTGGCGAAGGGGCAGTGAAGAGACAGTGAACCATCCCACACCCAAGTCAGTAGCTAAAGGACCCTAAGTTCATTGTGTGAACTTGTAAACGAGGTAGTTCGCGTGCGAAGACTTTCCCGTACATCGAACTTCAGATATTTCTCAAGGGCGGTTTAACTATTCAGAGGCACTTCAGGTGCCAAAAAGGCAGTTCGCTGGGTGAAGAAATCGTTTGAAGTGCAAACGTGACAACTTCTAAAAGTACTATATAAGTACTTTTCACTATTTTTGGGGATAATAACCCACTTTTACACCCTAGAACTTCATTTCTCAGATTTTCTTCACCAAAAGGTGATTTTTTGCAAATAGAAGCTGGATTCACATTCGAGTTCGATTCTTTGACGTGGATGCTCATTCATCTTCTTCCAAGACTTGTAAAGCAAGCTACCATGGTTATGGGTAGCTAAATTCCTTTGTATTAAAGGTAGAGATAGTCTACCATTAGTTTGTATGTATTTATTTAGATTGGCCTTGTATATGAACAAGTGATGATTAATATATGATGAATATTTTAATCTTAACGATCCATTCTTGTTTCGTAAAACTCTAGACATAGAATTTGTAAAACTTGACCTAAAATATTCATCTATCAGTTTATAGATTGGAGAAATTAGTTTATGGTCGATAGTTGCTTTGTGTTGAACTTAAAGCTTACTAAATTGGTTGTTATATGGAGAAATCGTGTAGCGATGAATACAATATTTCTCACGACGCTGCTCTAGACATAGACGGTATTGAGAGAATGCGTGACAATATTAATCGGATCCGACTTCACATACAAGATTGAAATAATACGTATAAATTAGGGTAGACGAAAACTACTTTTGATATACTTTGTTAACAAAAACGTTTATAATTTATAAGCTTTGCTACTAAATAAAACATGACAATTTTATGAACAAAACTTTGAAAACCCTTAGAAACAATAAACTGTTGAGGTAAGCATCAAAGTATCTGCAATCCCTGTGGAGACGATTACAAACCCCCCTTACTACAATTCGAACAAAATGACGTTGTTGTTGGGGATTGTTTGATATTGCAACATTGAAATAGTTTATTGATTTAAGAACTTTGTATTGTATTCTTACCCCTGTCTACTTTTCTTGTGTTGTTTAATTTGTTTGGTTAAGTGTGCATAATTTGTTTATACGAGGGAGTTTGCCTACAAACTAACTTCTTTTTGATCCTGAGATTGAAAGAACTGCTCGTAAGCTTAATAGCAGAACTAGGCGGAGGAAGCAGCTTGCCCAAGAAAGAAGAGAGCAGAAAGAAGCTTCTACATCTACACCTATTGCAACACCAATCATGGCTAAACCATCACCACCACCACCTCTTGTTTCAATACCTTGTGCCAATAGTCTAAGGCATAATGCTCAGTTTGCATGCAACGCCCACAATGGGAGGCATTCTGAGATGAAAACGGGAATTCTTGCTCTTCTGTATAAGAATCCTTTTACTGGTATGGATCATGAGGATTCGTTCACACATCTCACCAAATTCTATGAGATTGCTTGTGCAACGAGAGCACTAGAAGCTGGAGAGGAATCCTTGTTCAAGAGACTATTTTCGTATTCCTTAATCGGGAAGGAGAAGGAATGGTATCTTAATCAATCAACTTTGGTAATGACAGCTTGGAATGTATTGGAAGAAAAGTTCCTTGAACGTTTTTTTCCCATATAATAGATTCATGGAAGCAAAGACGATGATATCCGTGTTTTCTCAAGGTGGAAATGAATCACTCAATGAAGCTTGGGAGAGGTTCAAATCCATGTTATGAAAATGTAAAGGTCACAGTTTTGATGAATTAACTAAAGTACACATCTTTTGAAATAAGCTCCAATCAGTTCACAAGACTTTGTTAGATGTTACTTCGGGTGGTTCATTAATGTCCAAGAGTGCGGAAGAGGTGGTGTCCATCATTGATAGAACGACACTCAATGACCATCAAGAAAATCACAATTGTGGCACACCTCAAAGAAAACCGATAATGATTGAGTTGGGAACAAATGACGTGATTCTTGCCCCAAACAAATTACTCTCGCAACAAGTGGAGTTGTTGACTTAAAAAATGTCAAAGCTTCTAAAACAAATCAAAGAGATGCAAGAAGTTCCCAACAAAAATCAACTTGTAGCAAGTTGTGAGATGTGTAAAGGAGATCATCCTACTGGCTATTGTCTTCTAGTCGTTGAAGAAGCCAACTATGCGGGAAATCAAAATCAATACTTTCAACCAAGACCACCTTACTAACAAGGCAACCAAGTTTACCAACAAAGAGGTAACCAATGTTATTGTTGCACCCTAATTTTTGACCTTAAGATCCCACCCCCTTTTGTGCATTTCTTGTGTGATATCTTTTTGCTCTTGTGTACATGTTTATTGCAGTTAACCAATTTGTGCGGGTGTAGTAATGTCTAAGTATGTATGTTTACAGCAAAGCATCCCTGGGACGTGACTAGTACATTCAGGCTTAAAGTTCACCATTCAGGAATGCAAGCTTAATTTAAAGAAGACTTCTGCATATGAATAAGTCTATCATATTCCATCCAAAGAGTACCAACCATTTTCAAGACCCAATTTGCAATGGACCGAGTTATAACTACAAAATGGTTTCAAATTGTATCAGTAACTCTACTTTCCCTTGTCCTTTGTTCTACTCGCATTGAAGCATGTTGACAGCTTATTCAAATATTGTCAAAAGACCGCGAAATAAGGACGTTACTATACTAGTTACTAGTTTTAAGGATGGCTTGCATGTTTTGATTATCGTACTTCGAAGTTCAAATTCAATTAAAGGGTTTTAAGAGGCAAGACTCAAGCCTTTGAGGTTCACTAGGTTCAAGAGTTTTGTGACCAAGCCACAAAGTCCATGAGTTTTGACCATTACAGATATTCCAGGATTCATCAATTTAAAAAGGCTTTTTAACCATTACAAAACAAAGGCAACTACATGGTGATTCGTTTTCAATACATTCCAAGTTTCAACATTTATTCTAAGTTATTCATGCCACGGTCCCGCAACTTTTCATTTCTCCAAGGGTCCATTTTTTGCGTGCCACTATCTTTGGGGTATGCTTTTAGATACAATATTTGATTTGACCAATATAGATGATTGGTTCAAATTGGTACAAGTTCAATTTAAAACCAAGAAAAACAAAGGAATTGATTTGGAAAGGACTCGCAAGAGGTATGACCATTGGTTTTGTTGAAAGTGAAATTGGTGAGACTATTATTGTAATAGCATTGACCAAGATAATTAATCATTCACGAGTATACTATAAGACTTTATTCATTTATTAAAAAGTAACTTATGAGATGAATATCGAAGTTTACAACAATTTGGAGGCAATCCTTGTAGCTAAGCAACTTGAGAAAGTGGAACCCAAGAATGTGAAATGTGAGATTACAATTATAATATACAAGTGAGCATACATCAAATCACAAGAGAATTTAAACCAAGTACAAAACAAGCTCCAAATACATTATTTCATCATACGGGGGGTGCAATTTTAGAATCTCTTCATTGGCCAAACCAGATTATAAACGATTATAACAAAGGCCCAAAGAAGAGTCCACGTTCGAAGACCCACCTCACATTATTGTTACACCAAACTACCACAAATAAAAGATAAGTTTCAATAAAAGAAGTCAATTTAAAGCTGCAAGCAAACCTTCCTAAGTTGTACCGCCACATAGCTCACCACTTCAAGGATTTGCTGCTGATCTGTCCCGTTGCTGCACAAAACCAGAAGCAAAGACTTTAATTTCTCAACGAAATCCCCTTTCATTAAAGTTGAATTTAAACCTCTTAACTTCCCAGGACAACCATTATTGAAGGATATAAACTCCTGCAGGCACAATCAAAGAGAATTAGTAAGAAATTGAAAAAATTAATCTTTCTTTCCAAAACAGATTTTGATAAGAATGGAATGCATTCAAAGTCAATATTTAAGAGGAATTACATGACCTATAAAAAATTCGACATAATCAGTCTAAAAAAGGAGGTTATTGTATCATACAAGGCGAAATCCAGACTATAACCAATACAGTCAGACAATTTTAAACCAAAATAGCGAAGGAGAGAGAGCTAGACTGAGAGAGAAGATGAAATCGATGGTGGGGAAGAGGAACCCGATCGGGGGATTTGGGAATTAGGGTTCCCCATTCTTCTGTGCTTTTTCCCGTTGTTTTGTTACCACACTCACTAAACACTGCACACCATACACATACCGCACGTAATCATTTAATTAATCATTCAATTAACTTTTATTAAAATTAACCATAACCCACCCATTAATTAAATTAGCATATATTAATCAATTAATTTTTATCTTATCGTTTATTATTAGTTTAAAAACTATATAAATCTTTTTATATAAACCTAACGGATTGTTTATTTATTAATTAAATTTTTTTTTTAAACTTAAATGATTGTTTTATCAAGTAATTTAACAATCTTAAATAGACTCTTATAACCAACATTAATCCACTTCATTTTAATCCAACCCTTTTCTATTATTTAGTAAAAAAAAAAAACTTAATTTAGTCCTTTATAATATTTTAGAATAAATCCTTTCACATTTAATTTAGTTTACAAAAATAAAATACAAAGCTTTTATCCTATAATCAACATATTTTAAGAAATAAGTAAGTCATTCTTTTAAATAATAAAATCAATTCAACATTTTCAAACTAAATCAAACAGTTAAAATCAATCAACATCGTAATACAATCAATCGTGCACTCACGACACATGCACTTACACTCAGCGCTTTCATGCGTACATATTGTTTATCTTTATCCGCTTTATCTTAGTCACAAAGCACACACACTCACTTAGCGCTTTCATGCGTTCGTGTATGGTTTACCTTTCTGCAATTTACATTACCGCAATTCATTTACATTCTCAATTTATATCCATTCATCGCATTCTGTCAAAAGGGAAAACCTACACATGAGTCAACACTTGTGTGTAGTGCACGTCATCTGCATCATTCTCCCCACGATCCTTGATCCCATTCAAGTTGATCGCTTAAGTTTAGGACCTACCCCATAGGAAGGACCTTAATCTTTACAACTTAGATAAAACAATCAAACACAATACAACTTTCTCAAACACAAATAGAGAATAGATGTTAATCATCTTAAGCGAGATATAATCTCCACCCCCACAACAATACAATCAAATATGTAGGGACTTTGCCTTAAGAACGACAAAGGCATGCTTGGCGACCGTCCGAGCATGTAAGACCTTTTCTTAAGACGATGCAAAGACCATTTCCTACAACCCCTTTCACATTTGTGGTGGTTATCTCTCCCTTAACATGAAGACTCGTCTCTTCTCCTAAACCCAATCAACCAACTACCCTAAACCCGTAGGAACTTTGACCACAGTCAAAGAGCTCCTCTAACCTTTTAGGGTGAACTACAACATACTCTGATTCCACTCCCGTAAGGATATGTAGGCACAAGGTGCGATACCTTATCGAGTATACTTAGAAATAAACCACTAGGGTCTCTAATCCCTTAAGCAAATAAACACTTAGCAGTAAACAACATAAAACAAGAGGTTCCTGTAGAGTACTACAGAAACTTAGGATGCTAGTACCTTCCCTAAGTTTAACCAACCCCCGAACCTATAACTCTCTAAACCTTGCATTTGCATTGCGTTGTGGGAATTTCGATCTTTATCCCTTCCTTTGGACAAATCAAAGTTCGGTTGCAAAATGAACTAAAGATTCAAACTAATCAATAGTTTGGTATCCAAATTTCACCGCGACAGAAATGGCGACTTCACTGGGGAGTCTCTAGTGGGTTTCCCTATCTTATTTTATTTGTTTACTGCTTTATATATCTGCCTACTTGATTATGTGTTTACATGCTTTCTCTTATGTTTCTTTTGAGTTTGTTGTCCTCGAGTGGTGAGATAAAGTTCTACACCCGAACTTGAGAGAAATTAAGATAGGATGGTGATATATTCGAGGAGGCTTATAGGGAGTGGAATCCCTACTAAGTTGAATCGAGAATCCCGCTCAGTTGAGGCCCTTTCGAAATAGTACTGTTGAACGATTCATCGTGAAGACACTCACTATTTTTGACTTGGAGCCTATGATATTGAGGACCGTAGTTACCTTAACCCAACTTTGGCCTTTATTAGGATGTAGTGCGAGGCTATGAGGGGGTACCTCCGAAATAGTGCTACGCGAAGCTACACTCAAAAGAAGTTCTCTTGAGAATATTATTAACCCTCGAGTACTTGGGAAGTTGATAATATCCGAAAGATGGGCTAATGACTTTGGGAACCTCTTAGAACCTTGTTCTGCAGGTACAAACAACCTCTAGTCCATCAACCTTTGGGAATGGGTATACCTTTGGCTCCATGCTCGTTGCAAACCTAGGGCGCCCCTTTGTTTGTTTACCTTTATGTCCTTATGTGAATACTTGTGTTTGCTGCATTCATATAGCATCATATTACATTAAGTTTCATGGAATTTCTAGTTTATTTATAAACATTACAAAACCAACATAGATTACAAATAGAAAATATTTTTGAAATATTCTTTTAAGAGTCCTAGCTTGGATGACCTAAGGAAGTTAGGGGCATCAATCGAAGAACCAAAAGACAAATACGAGAAGTTTCCCCTATCATGGAGGATCATTAGAAGTTCAAAAGACTCTAATCATCATCAAAGATCCAAGTAAACAAGGGATCAATTTCTCATTTTCCAACAAGAGCAAAAGAAGGGATGGAGGATTTATTTTCCTCTATCAAACTACTCTTTATACTTTGATCATGGACAAGCTTACCTTCAAGGAGATCCAAGGGGAGGAACAAAGCAACAAACAAGATGAAGGACTTCCTTAGGGATTTCTTAGCTTTTATTTAACTATTATGTTAGGACTCTTAAGAGGATATTCATTTGTAATCCGATAAGATAAAAATATATATGCATAAAAATATTAAAATGATTTTCTTTGGTACTCTGTAATGTTTATAAAAACTTGAGTTCCATGAAACAGTTCATCCTTACATTCTTGCATTAGCATTCTCGCATCATGCATCCAGCATTTACATGTGCATGAGTCTCTTCTCCTCTATGTCCTCATCCGGTCTTCTGTCTTTGTCAGCTGACATCTCGACCATATGACCAAGCTTGAAGTATTATTGAAGGATAGTAAAGAGAATAAAGATATGGATTCCACGACTGGTTTCAGAGTTGTGACTAATCCGTTATTCGATCTTCCTTCTGACGACAATGTTCAACAAGTGGATGTTCCTACTCAACCTCATCCTGTGCAAGACAACTTGGTTATTCAAGTTTCCCATCCTCTACAAAATGTACCTAATCTTCAGAATGTTCGTACTAAGATGAAGGTGGATGTAATGGAGAAAGAACTTCAGGATCTCAAAGAGCAATTAAAGATGACAAAAGGAGCTGATACATATGATTTTAATGCTCGTGACTCATGTCTGGTTCCAGGTATAATTATTCCTCCAAAGTTTAAGATGCCTATCTTTGAAGTGTACAAGGGTACTAGTTGTCCAAGAGATCATTTGACGATGTTCTGTCGGAAGATAGCTGCTTATGTTGACAACGACGAGTTGATGATTCATTGCTTTCAAGAGAGCTTATCTGGGGCATCCTTGATGTGGTATACGAAGCTACAAAGGAGTCGTATTCAGTCTTTTAAGGATTTAGCTGATGCTTTTATAAAGCAATACAATTATAATTTGGACGCGGCTCCAGACAGTGATCAATTGATGGACATGAGTAAGAATGACGATGAATCTTTCAAGGAATATGCCCAACGATGGAAGGAGTTAGCATCTCAAGTTCATCCACCACTTCCCGAGAAGGATTTAAACAAGATGTTTCTGAGAACACTGCCAGACTCTTATTATGTTAGAATGGTAGGAGCTGTACCATTGGATTTCCCCAAGATTATAGAAGTTGGAGTAAACATCGAGAATGCACTCAAAAGTGGAAGAATTCAAGATAATTTGAATAACCAAACTGACGAAGAGATTTCAGTCGATGGTTCCCAAGAGGAAGGAAATGTTGACGTCAATGCAATTCAGGACTCCCATCAAATCCTGTCAGATCCAGATCCAGTACCTCAACATCAATATGCAGCGCCTGCTCAGCGCGAGCAGCGACTACCTCATAAACGAAGATTGACTCCTCCAAATCAACATCAGAATCGACAAGTTCGAAGACGGTTTCAGAATCAGGAGGTACCTCTAAGCGTTTCGAAGGAAGAAACTCGATGGTTTGATCTTATCCCAATGACTTACCGCCAGCTATGGTCTTACTTTGCCAGAAACTCAGTGATGACACCCAAAAAGACTAGAATCATGAAGTCTCATCCACCGTGGTTCAACCCGAACACCAGCTGTGATTTTCATGATGGTGTGTTGGGGCATTCGATTGAAGAGTGCAAAGTTTTTCAAGAGAAAGTCCAAGAAATGATTGATGACGAAGTGCTAACCTTCAAAGGAGAAAGACCAGTCATGAATGGAACACTTTTATATTGATCGGATGTTTGCTTGTCTGCTTGTGTGTGTTTTGTTTCTTTGATTAAAAGCATAATTAGCATGTGAGAACTTGTTTATTTTGAATAAGTGATGCAATAAATGTTTGTCTTGAGGAAACCCATTCGTTTCACTCTTTAAAAATGTTTTTCATAATTTTATAATGCCAACTTTACCCAATTTTTTCCACTTTGGTGAAGAATTGGAAGGAGGATGATGAAGTAAAACGTAGGATCTCTCGATGTATGCTTTCGAATAAAAACCTACTGATGATGCAAGGCATTGTTTCAAACCTCCTGAACACCAAAGACAAAAGGAATTTAAATCCTTTTTAACCCCTTTCAACCTCATTTTTAAACTTGGGGCAGGAAATTCTCAGTCAGCTCGATTGAATACTTAAAATTTCAAAAAATTGGGTGGGCACAAATAAGCATTTGACCCTTATTCCTTTTGTTTTACAAAACGTAAACTAAACCTCGATATAACCCTTGAAAGTCCTAATTGAAGTAAGGTTTACTTCGAAAGCATACTCAATGAGATAACGTTTCCTGACTCCCGTGAGCTATGCTCAACTATTTATATTGGCTTATAAATTAATTCATGTCCTAACTAGTGACTTCGTCATGAGTGGTCGTGATATCTCTTTTCAAAAACTTCAAGACAGACACATATGTTGCATTAACAGTTTCAGGAATAACATTCCACGCGTGTTAATTCGGCCTGATATCATAGAAAATCACATACAAGCGTCATCATCAAGTTTGTCCTATTGGAATTCGAAGACTCTGCTAAACTAGGGCAAGTTATTCCCAAGTGGTTCGTTCGGTGCAAATTTGACTTCACCTTTAGAGCAAGATTGAAGACTCGTCATAATATCGCCAATCAGGGTTCGTTATGTCGAGATTCAGCGAATCTCTCTAAGAGTTTGAAAACAGTGGGACGCCTTGTTTTCTGTAAAATCCTCTTGGAATGACTTCTTCTCATGACTTGGGGCAATCGAGACGCGAAGATTATCTTTCCCACTCAACAAGTTTTTGTTCAAATGGCGACTACTACACAATTCATCAAGCCAGAATTACCTCGTTCCTATAACATTCTTCATGTCCCCAGTAAATTTTACTTCTGGTGGTCATGACAGTTCTCCGGTAAAACTTCTCGATGCAAGAACACCTAGTGATTTGCTCAACTTCACTTCCCCAATGAAGTAGATGCTATTTTAATCCTCAGTGAATCTTCTCCAACTTCACCTTCCTCAGCGAAATGGACGTATTTTACTCCTCAATAGATCTTCTTGAACTTCATCACCCCAACGAAGTGGTTGTTACTGTACACCCTAGTGGATCTCTACAATGTTAATCTTCTCCAGCGAAGCGGATGTTTATTTCATCCCCGTGAAGTTTTTACGACATATTCAACAACCATGTTATCCGGCAAGATTAAGTTGTTTTATCACCGACTGGATTGATCTCTATTCTCTAATAGAGGCTTGTGAAGCTCTGAAGCAGGATTGGTGTTGCGGTGGAAATAGGATATCAAATTATTAATTAATTTGAATCGCAATTCAATTCACAACCGCTCTTTGATTTATCCGAAGGAAAAGGTCAAAAAGGGAAAACCTATTTTTGCATCGTAAACACAATGCGGGGAAAGATCTAGGGTTCGGGGGTTGGTTAAATTTAGGGAAGGTATTAGCACCCTAAACTTCTGTAGTACTCTACAGGAACCTTTTGTTCAGTTGTTTACTATTTGCTTTATTCATTTGCTTAAGGTATATGTACAAAGATTAAAAGTGAGAAAAGAGACCTAAGGGGTTAATTCTAAGTTTACTCGGCAAGACATCGCATCTTGTGCCTACGTATCCTTACGAGAGTGGAATCAGAGTAATCGTAGTTCCCCTCAAAAGGGAGGTTAGAAACGTCTTGACTGTGGTCAAGGTTTCAATGGGGAATAAACGTATCTTAAGGACACGCTTACGTGGAGTCTTTGAAACTCCTATTTCTATGTTGAATTTGTTAATTGAATTAAGGTTAAATTAGGGATTCCACAGCGGGAAACCCTAAACAGAGCACGACGGCTCTTTGACCTAAAAGCTAGGGTGAAGGGCGTTTTTGTCCACGGCGGGACACCTAGGTTATTAGGGTTTGAAACGGTCAAAAAATTAGGGTTATTGACTCGGCGGTCAAACGGGTAAACCTAATTCCTTCGGAAAGATTCTAACGGTAAAACATGCAAGCAACAAAATTATTACATGGTAGAAATTAAAATGCGGAAAGTAAAGAAAGCGTCGCGACGAACACTTGCGTAAATTACAAATCCCAAAAAATGCGAAATAAAAATAAACCGCGACCATGGCCTCGCGTAAATTACATCCATGGAAATAAACAAGAATAATAATTGCGACGATGGCCTCGCATAATTACAACCCAAAGAAAATAAAATGCGAAAAGTATTGGATTAATACCCATGGACAAAAGATGAAAATTAAACGGGAATATTAAGCATTTTTATTTTAGTATTTTTTTTTAACTAGAAGATGGGAATGAAAGTGTGAAATGTTAGAAATTTAAAAATAAACAATGTTAGAAATGTTAGAAATTTATTAAGAAAAAGTTTGAGTTAAACAGTTAGAGTTTTAATAAAAAGTTAGAAATTTATGATATGAAAAAATTGAAGTGCTAGGATCTTAATTTAAAAAAAGAGTGTTAGAAATTTTAACTTAAAGAAACAATTAGAATTTTAATTACATGAAAGGTAAACTTTAATTTAAAAAGAAATGAGGTGTTGGAAGTTTTATTTTAAAAAAAAGAAGGAAGTTAATTTTAATTTTTAAAAAAAAGAAAAAAAGAGTGGATTTTAATTTTATATAAAAAACTAATTTTTTAAAGAAAGAGTTAGAATTGAATTTTTAATTAGAAAATCAAGTTTTATATTTATTTGAAAAAGAGTTAAGAAATCTTAATATTAATTATAACAAAAAGAGTTTTAATTTTTAATTATAACAAAAAGAGAAGTTTTAATCTTAATTATAAAAAATAGAGAGTTTTTAATTTTAATCAAAAAGAAAAATTGTAGAACTAGTTACTACCTTATAATATCATTTTAAGTTAATTAAAAAATGAGACAAACAAATCATAAATGAAAAAGAAAGAAAAATAGAAAACCACAAAAAATAATAAGAGGAGATAAATTGGGGGAGGGTTACGGTTACAAGTTTTTTGCATGGCCACGATCCCTTCTTCTTTTCCTGCAAAAAAAAAAACATCAAAAGAAAACATCCGTTAGAAATAAGAGTTGCTCACCTTTCCCCGGTTTGAAGCGGCTTTTCTACGGTGAAGTTCGTTGATGATGAACGATGATGTTTTTTTCAAAAATCTCCCCTATTCTGATAAGTCGCGAGAACGGCCGCCGTTTTTCTCTTTTGTCTCCCTCCCCTGATGACCTGCTCTTGATTTTCTGATGTTGATGAAGTTTCCTCTCATCACTTATGTTTATATAGGTAACAAATTAGGGTAATCTCTAACCTAATGCCCACCTTAAAGGCCCAACTTAAATAATTAGTCAAAACTAAATAAAACAAATTAAAACAAACTTAAAACAAACAAATTAAAACAAACTTAAACCCTATTTTTTTACTAAACATAATAAAATCTTTTCTAATATTTTTAATTTTATGATTTTTGGATGTTTTTATGAATAATATGGAAAAAAGTGAAAAAATAATATTTCTTAAAAAATAATTTAAATTAAATACGAAAATAATAATTAAATAATTAAAAAAACTATTTTTGTTATTTTTTTTTTATGAAAAATAGAAAATTTAGAATAAACATAAAGAAAAAACAAAAAGTGAAGAAGGTAGGAATCGAACTCTCAACCTCTCACACTCACAACTCCTTACACACAGTCTCTTGCCAATTGTGCTATTTTATTTATTCGAAATAAAGTGGCACTAGAAACCATGTAAAGGTAGGACAAATTTGTGGTACTACATGCGTAACCTGTTAATAGTTAGCTGATGCAAAAATGAGATATTATGCGACATGAATTGACTAATCTAAGGGTAAAATTTGGGGTATTACAGTTGCCCCTATTTAAATAGCTTCGCCGAATGATTTGAGCGACGTAGGCTCGAGAAATCATGGTGAAAGGGATTTAAATATAGTTAACCGAAAATTTTGCCCTTAGATGCAGTGATCATGCAAGGCTATGGATAGAACGGGACGAACTATAATGCTGACAATGGCATGAATTTAGTATGATGCGGATGATGGAATGAGAAATGCAAGGCTGCAGACGACACGACGACATAGGGGACAGACGCGACAAGAAACACACTGGGGAAATACGACGCGCCGGGACAACAACACAACACTGGGGAATTCTAAAATGATGGTCAACTGGTGCGAACACGACCAATTGTCATTTTTAGAACGGGAACGAGATTCTCAAATGGAGATGGCACCTGTGAGACGGCCTCCACTGGGGAATCTAAAAGATAAAACTGGATCACGTACGATTGCGAGATTGATTACAGAATGCTGGAGCATTGAGCAAAGAATAACATCCAAGCTTCTGTAAACTATCCCTCGTGACAGGATCAAACGGACTTTTCGGGAATCCGTAGCAAATATACAGGGTGAAAAGAACCGGTTGTATGCCAAAATAAATGGACTTTGAGTGGGAAATGCCCTGAGAAGCTTCTCGAGGGAGAACTGTCACTTATCGTTGGAAGGGACTTATGTGCCAAAATGGATAAGCACTCAAATAAAGAGGCTGCTGCTTATCTGATAAATAAATCTTCTCGCATTTAAGGTCGGCGCCTGGAATACGATTCTGATTCTTCTCTTACTGAAGGATAAATAAACTTCTTCATGCTTCAAGATTATGTTCTCCTGAACATGAAAAGGGTAAACTGAACTTCCTCACACTTCAGAATCGTGCTCTCCTGAATATGAAACTGGATGACTGAATATACTCATATTTCAGAATCGTGCTCTCCTGAATATGATTTGGTTGTAAATGAATTTTTCCATACTTCAGAATCGTGCTCTCCTGAATATGAAACTGGATGACTGAATATACTCATATTTCAGAATCGTGCCCTCCTGAATATGAAACTGGATGACTGAATTTACTCATATTTCAGAATCGTGCTCTCCTGAATATGATTTGGTTGTAAATGAATTTTTCCATACTTCAGAATCGTGCTCTCCTGAATATGAAACTGGATGACTGAATATACTCATACTTCAGGATCGTGCTCCCCTGAAAATGAAAGTGGATGACTAAATATACTCATACTTCAGGATCGTGCTCTCCTGAAAATGAAAGTGGATAATCGAACTTCCTCATAACTCAGAATCGTGCTCTCCTGAATATGATTCGGCTCCTGAAATTTCTTCATTCTTCAGAATCGTGCTCTCCTGAAAAACGGCCAACTGAACTTCCTCATAACTCAGAATCGTGCTCTCCTGAATATGATTCTGTTCCTTCTTTTACTAAAGGATAAATGAACTTCTTCATAACTCAGAATCGTGCTCTTCTGAATATGATTTCGCTCAAACCTTCTCGTAACTCAAGATCGTGCTCTCCTGAATACGAATTGGTTCGTACCTCAAGACGGCAGGTAAATGGAAGCCCAACTGCTCCATGGAGATGGCCATTTGCTGCGAGTCATAACGAGGATATGATCGACTTCTTAGGTGAGAAATGTCGTGTGTTGATGCTGTAAGATGTAAAGTGTAAAGGGTTGTAACATGTAGGATTGTAAAGTGTTTTACTGATAGATTTTCCAGGCGTGAACTGGCGTGTATCTGGAAAGGATTGTAGTTGATTTTCTTGAAATATAGTGCAAAATAAATGCACGTCCGGGTACAGTGATAAACTTCTCAAGCGAGATAGTCGCGTATCTGCCAATGTAATGGTGAAAATTTTAGATGGTGCAAAATAAATGCACGTCCGGTTGGGATTGACGACCGACAAGACTGAGATTCAATCTAGGATCGAGCTAGAAAGAAGACTGGAAATCAAAACTCCATCGAGGGAATGATCTCGAAGGGTAAATATCTAATCCTGGTGAGGAAAGATAGCTGAAGTAACCGTCATCAACGAGGATCGAGCTCTGTGGGGAAACTGGAAACAAGTAAGTATTTTATGCTTAGGGCTGACAGTCTATTTGGAGAGAGTGGACGAACCCCAGTTACTCGGCGGTAACAACCAAATGATGGTGAAACACAATGAACCTGTGAATGCTAATGCATATGTTAATGTGAATGTATGTTAATGTCTATGTATGCAAGACGTTATGAAATGAGTATGTAATGAGTATGTAATGAATATGTAATGAAATAGGCATGTGATGCTTATGCCCCTGCGTAGGCCGACGAAACAGACTAGAGACAGGACGAGAGACGAAATAAACATCTCGACGGAGATACCCTGCGTTCTCTGCAACCAATACGTCAATCATGGGTAAGAAAGATCAATGGTAGAATCAAATCTGGTTTTAAAGTTCTGAATTCTCTGGGGAGAAGGTAATCTGCTTGAGTGCATAGTACCATGTCTTCACTTGGGGAGAAGAAAACCTGAGGGACACTTTCGAGTTACCCAAGAAAAAGTTGTCAGCTTATAGTCTCTCTGGGGACTGTGATGAGGCAATAGTTTAGGAGTCTGTTGCAACACTGAGGCTTACTGGGGTATGAAGGCCGCTGTGAGTAAAATCCATCGGGTGCATGAAAAAATTGTGAAATCCCATGGTTTTGATCTTGCAGGACCTTATAGTAGCCGCCATTTGTTTCTT
Source organism: Lathyrus sativus (assembly GCA_963859935.3). NCBI lineage: Eukaryota > Viridiplantae > Streptophyta > Magnoliopsida > Fabales > Fabaceae > Lathyrus > Lathyrus sativus. The sequence continues at coordinate 493,046,138 of OZ012739.1, read as the reverse complement.
CAAAAACATGGTGCCCCAGGATACTTGCGTTGCGAGGTAGGGTCATCTCAAGAGGATTTTATAGAGAACACCGAGTCCGGTTGCCCCATTGTTCTCAAACTCTTTGAGAGATTTGTCAGGTCTCGACGTAACTGGCACAAATTAATCGTGTTACGACGAAATGTTTGGGAAATAGCTCTTAAGAATGTCAGACTCGCGTTGGTAAGCGAATTGGGAAACTGCCTGCCCCTGTTTAGCAGGATCATCAAGTTCCACGGGTTATGTCCATATGTAAATCTCTAAGATATCAAGCAAAGTCGTCATGCCTGAAATGCCTATCCTGAGCTTGTCAATGTACACATATATTTGTCTTGAATTTTTGTTTTGAAAAAAAGATATCGCAATAACTTGTGACCGAAATCACTAGTCAGGATATAAGTTTTAATTATAATGCCAACATGAATTTTTTCTGAGCATAGCTCGTAGGAGTCAGGAAACGTGATCTTGTCGAGTATGCTTTCAACCGAAGTCCTACTTCAATTAGGTCTTTTAAAGGTTGTATCGTGGCTCGGTTCACGGTTTAAGAAACAAAAGGATAAAGGCTCAAAGTTATATTTGTACCCACCCATTCTTCGTGATGTTCTCCAATCCTAATTCAGTTAACCGGATACGAACGCTCATATCTCAAGCGGATTTGCTATGGTCGAGAACTTATCAAGGCTTTGGACATGGCAGTCACTCACCTATTTCTAATGGCAATTGTTCACACGATTTTGTTCTTTACTAGGGATTATTTATTGTACCCTCTAGTTTTGCTTTTATTCCCTAACTTTTGCCTGGACAACGTCTTTTGATCTGACTTTGGAGTCCAGCGGGATGCCCCAGTTTTGCCTAAGTCTCCTTCATAGGTTTTGACTTAGCGGGCTCTTGTTTTTTTGAATATTCTTTTATGCACAAGTCGTGTAAATCTTTTGAAAGACTCGTGACTGCCCCACTCCTTAGGTAACCGAGGGATAGCCATTGTATTGGACTTCTTAAGATGCTAAGGATAAATTCTCGAAGGTTGGCTCTTCCTTTTTAAGAGTCTAAGCGCTCGATCGGTTTAACTGAAACCTACCCTGCCCCAGGTTAGGATGAAGGTTCTTAAAAAGAAAGAAAAACTCCTACTTCAAGGCTCAAAGGGTTGGCTAGGGATTAACATCCTTATATCTCCAGTGTTTGGGATTTGAAACAATGCCTTACATCATCAGCGGGTTTCAATCGAAAGCATACGACAAGAAATCTGACGTTTTGGGTTCGTCATCCTCCCCCCAATTCTCCATCAGAACAAGAGATCGGGTAAAGTTGGCATTATGATTTATGAAAACGTTTTTTGAATGAGTGAAACGAATGGATCTATTCAAGACAAACATATGCGTTGCATTAATTAATCAAAGATAAACAAGTTCGTACATGCTAAATATGCTTAATCAAAGAGAAATGCATATAAATAAACAAATGAACTGTCGGAAAAATCCTTCTAAATGTTTATGAAATCTAAGAGCAACAGTTTCCTTTGGCGGAGCCTCAATGGAAAGAACGTCTGGTTTACGATCATTGTGAGTCGTCATGGCTTGCCCCAGTTACGCTGGTCACATCTTCAACAGTTTTCAGTCGTTGCTTCAAAATAATTTTCCCAGATTCTTCGTTGATCATAGTCACGTCATATTTCCAAGGCACAGCTTTAGGATCACTGAAAGGAAACGGACTCGGTCTTCGAATAACTATAGGCTTAGGCTGATTCACTTCAGGGATATACGACCTTGGTATATCGAACACGAGGTTGGCGGAGCCTGCCCCTGATAGATTAAACACTGGTACCTTACCCTTTGATTCAGGCTGATGGAAGACAGGCTCAACCACAGCGACTACATCCTTCTTGGCTTGGCTTGTCACTTGTAAAACACCCTCATTAATTAACCTCTGAACATCATTCTGAACCAACACACAACCTTTAGTACTGGCTTCACAACTTACACATGCAACGTGGGAAGTATCTACCAAACCAGCTTCAAACAGTTTCGAGTGGAACATCTTGAGAGGAGTCTTAATCTGTTCAACATCAAGGGCATAACCTTCCTCTGAATCAGCACTAATGGCATTGGCACTCTCATGATTAGGAAAAGGGTTCTTCTTAACATTTGGTTGAGGATCCTCAAATGACAAAATCTTCTTTTCCAATAGATCCCTGACAATATTTTTGAGAGCATAACAATTCTCCAGATCATGACCAGGCGCACCCTCATGAAATAAACAATGAGCGGCGGCGTTGTAATTGGCGGGTAGAGGATTAGGAGGCGGACCCAAAGCCCGAGTGATAATCAGACCTTGTTGTACCAAGTGGGGGTATAACTCAGTAAAAGTCATCGGGATCGGCGGACAAGGTTTATACGTTCTTCTGTTTGGCATATTCTGGCGAGGAGCCGGACTCTTTGGCTGTTGAGGAGCAGGAGTATTGGGCGCCTGTAGATAGTTGACAGGAGGCGGATAAACAGGAGGTTGTTGCATAGGTTGATACATGGGAACCTGTTGATTGAAAGAAGGTGTAATAGCTGCCACATAGGGTTGTTGAGCATATTGGACTGGATACCCTTGAGGTTGAGCATAACCTTGCGGATGCCGATAAAAGCGTTCCCTTGGTCTACCAGAGGATATAGCATTAGTCTCACTCTCCTTCTTTTTCTGGGAGCTATACGGAGGTTTCTTCGGCTGATCCTTAGAAGCGCCATGATTATTTGTCATTTTACCACTCTTCATACCCAATTCAATCTTGACACCCACAGCAACGATGTCAGAGAAATTTGAAGTCACACTACCCACCATTCTCTCGTAAAATTCTGGACGGACTGTGTCGACAAACCAATCAGCTAACTCTTTCTCGGTCAAAGGAGGTTCTACCTGCGAAGCAGTCTCTCTCCACCTTTGAGCATACTCTTTGAATGACTCAGAATTCTTTTGTGACATACTCAGCAACTGTCTTCTGTCAGGAGCCAGATCCATATTGTACTTGTAGTGTTTGATGAAAGCGTCAGATAAATCTTGAAAGCTCTTAACGCGGGACTGGTCCAAAGTTAAATACCACTTGGAAGAAGCACCCTTCAAACTGTCTTGGAAGCAATGAATCATCAGTTTATCATTCTCAACATGGGCAGCCATTTTGTGATAATACATGATCAGATGACTCTTAGGACAGGTGGCACCTTCATAACGATCGAAGTTCGGAGTTTTGAACTTCGGGGGAATAACCAAACCTGAGACCAAACAAACATCCCTTGCAGCAGCCCCAAAAATTTGATCACCCTCTACCTTTTTCAATCTCTGGACGATAGTGTTTACTTCCTCACGAAGCTTATCATGTTTCTCATAACCCTCAACATTCTCATCAAGATTATCAAAAGCTGTCTCATTGAAGTACGGTTGCGCACGAGTGTGTACAACAGGTGGTGCAAAGATAGGAGCCCCCCTAGAAACTTCAGAAAACAAGGGCACGGCTTGCTGAACAGGTTGATTAATCGGAACAGTGGCTTGGGGAGGCACAAAACCCGGAGCGAGACCATAAGGTGGGTCCCTTGCTACGGTCACACTTGGTGGAGGGTCCACAGTAACGCCGGTAATCTCAGAAACAACAGTGGGCTGGGTATCCATCTTAGCATTCATGACATGTAACAATTCCATCATTCGCCCCATACCCCCTCGAAGGTCTTCGAGTTCATTGCTAAGGCGATCAATCTCTTTTGCCTGATCCTCCATTCTTTTCCGAGTTTGAGCTCTGGTGTTGTATTGGTGCCGAGAACTCAGGGTGACGAAATTGGAAGGTGAGAGAACCGAGTGTGAGAAATCGGGAGACACATGCAATGCAAGAGTATGATGCTAAAATGTGAATGTAAATGAAGATTTCATGGAATTCAAAACATTTACGAATGTCGTGGGGTACCAAGGAAATCTTTTTCTTGTTTTTCATCTTATTTTTTTTATTCATGGTATCCCGCGATATCCATAAATGGTATTTGAACTCCATGAAATACAATGCAATGAGATGCTTTATGGATGCAATGCATGAAAACACACAAAGTCCTAGGTTAAAGGCTTGCATGAGGTTCAAAGGCAAGTACCCTCCCCTGAAGTTAGATGGTTCATCCTGTCCTACAAAAGTAACCAGGTTCTAAGGGATCTCAATATCATTGATCTTTCACAAGGATGGTTGTTCAGAAGGCAACTTACTTGCCAACCAAAACCCTCCAAGTTTAAGATCTCAATGAGCGTAGTATCGAGTGTCAACCAACTTCAGTCTGCACCAAAGCCGGTTACCTCACTACTTTCTAAAGGCCAAGATGAGTTAACTAGGGTTCTAAAAGTCAGTTAGTGCATTGACAACATATGGCAGCCTCAATATTATCCTCAACTTGACTTAAGGAATATAAGCACCAACCAAGAAGTCGCACTAACTATGGCCACCAGATCAACCGTATCGATATACGTCGTACAGTTTCCTTGGTCTATTGCCATTTACCTAAGGTACACTAGATCCGGGTGTAGGACCTATCTCACAGCACAAGGAACAGTCCCACAATCAAAGCACAAATATATACATGCAAATGAATAATAACACAGATAGTAATAAATATGAACGAGTTAGGGATAACCCTCAAAAGTTAGTCCCCAGTGAAGTCGCCATTTTCTGTTGCGGTGGAAATAGGATATCAAATTATTAATTAATTTGAATCGCAATTCAATTCACAACCGCTCTTTGATTTATCCGAAGGAAAAGGTCAAAAAGGGAAAACCTATTTTTGCATCGTAAACACAATGCGGGGAAAGATCTAGGGTTCGGGGGTTGGTTAAATTTAGGGAAGGTATTAGCACCCTAAACTTCTGTAGTACTCTACAGGAACCTTTTGTTCAGTTGTTTACTATTTGCTTTATTCATTTGCTTAAGGTATATGTACAAAGATTAAAAGTGAGAAAAGAGACCTAAGGGGTTAATTCTAAGTTTACTCGGCAAGACATCGCATCTTGTGCCTACGTATCCTTACGAGAGTGGAATCAGAGTAATCGTAGTTCCCCTCAAAAGGGAGGTTAGAAACGTCTTGACTGTGGTCAAGGTTTCAATGGGGAATAAACGTATCTTAAGGACACGCTTACGTGGAGTCTTTGAAACTCCTATTTCTATGTTGAATTTGTTAATTGAATTAAGGTTAAATTAGGGATTCCACAGCGGGAAACCCTAAACAGAGCACGACGGCTCTTTGACCTAAAAGCTAGGGTGAAGGGCGTTTTTGTCCACGGCGGGACACCTAGGTTATTAGGGTTTGAAACGGTCAAAAAATTAGGGTTATTGACTCGGCGGTCAAACGGGTAAACCTAATTCCTTCGGAAAGATTCTAACGGTAAAACATGCAAGCAACAAAATTATTACATGGTAGAAATTAAAATGCGGAAAGTAAAGAAAGCGTCGCGACGAACACTTGCGTAAATTACAAATCCCAAAAAATGCGAAATAAAAATAAACCGCGACCATGGCCTCGCGTAAATTACATCCATGGAAATAAACAAGAATAATAATTGCGACGATGGCCTCGCATAATTACAACCCAAAGAAAATAAAATGCGAAAAGTATTGGATTAATACCCATGGACAAAAGATGAAAATTAAACGGGAATATTAAGCATTTTTATTTTAGTATTTTTTTTTAACTAGAAGATGGGAATGAAAGTGTGAAATGTTAGAAATTTAAAAATAAACAATGTTAGAAATGTTAGAAATTTATTAAGAAAAAGTTTGAGTTAAACAGTTAGAGTTTTAATAAAAAGTTAGAAATTTATGATATGAAAAAATTGAAGTGCTAGGATCTTAATTTAAAAAAAGAGTGTTAGAAATTTTAACTTAAAGAAACAATTAGAATTTTAATTACATGAAAGGTAAACTTTAATTTAAAAAGAAATGAGGTGTTGGAAGTTTTATTTTAAAAAAAAGAAGGAAGTTAATTTTAATTTTTAAAAAAAAGAAAAAAAGAGTGGATTTTAATTTTATATAAAAAACTAATTTTTTAAAGAAAGAGTTAGAATTGAATTTTTAATTAGAAAATCAAGTTTTATATTTATTTGAAAAAGAGTTAAGAAATCTTAATATTAATTATAACAAAAAGAGTTTTAATTTTTAATTATAACAAAAAGAGAAGTTTTAATCTTAATTATAAAAAATAGAGAGTTTTTAATTTTAATCAAAAAGAAAAATTGTAGAACTAGTTACTACCTTATAATATCATTTTAAGTTAATTAAAAAATGAGACAAACAAATCATAAATGAAAAAGAAAGAAAAATAGAAAACCACAAAAAATAATAAGAGGAGATAAATTGGGGGAGGGTTACGGTTACAAGTTTTTTGCATGGCCACGATCCCTTCTTCTTTTCCTGCAAAAAAAAAAAACATCAAAAGAAAACATCCGTTAGAAATAAGAGTTGCTCACCTTTCCCCGGTTTGAAGCGGCTTTTCTACGGTGAAGTTCGTTGATGATGAACGATGATGTTTTTTTCAAAAATCTCCCCTATTCTGATAAGTCGCGAGAACGACCGCCGTTTTTCTCTTTTGTCTCCCTCCCCTGATGACCTGCTCTTGATTTTCTGATGTTGATGAAGTTTCCTCTCATCACTTATGTTTATATAGGTAACAAATTAGGGTAATCTCTAACCTAATGCCCACCTTAAAGGCCCAACTTAAATAATTAGTCAAAACTAAATAAAACAAATTAAAACAAACTTAAAACAAACAAATTAAAACAAACTTAAACCCTATTTTTTTACTAAACATAATAAAATCTTTTCTAATATTTTTAATTTTATGATTTTTGGATGTTTTTATGAATAATATGGAAAAAAGTGAAAAAATAATATTTCTTAAAAAATAATTTAAATTAAATACGAAAATAATAATTAAATAATTAAAAAAACTATTTTTGTTATTTTTTTTTTTATGAAAAATAGAAAATTTAGAATAAACATAAAGAAAAAACAAAAAGTGAAGAAGGTAGGAATCGAACTCTCAACCTCTCACACTCACAACTCCTTACACACAGTCTCTTGCCAATTGTGCTATTTTATTTATTCGAAATAAAGTGGCACTAGAAACCATGTAAAGGTAGGACAAATTTGTGGTACTACATGCGTAACCTGTTAATAGTTAGCTGATGCAAAAATGAGATATTATGCGACATGAATTGACTAATCTAAGGGTAAAATTTGGGGTATTACAATTGGGATCCTATATTTGGTTCTCCGCATATCCCCAGTGATACTTCTACCTTTGAAGATTGGTCGGATGTTTGTTTCGAGATGTTTATCCCATCTCCGGTCGTTGCTTTCGTCTGTTTTGTCAGCATAAGCATACACATATCATATAAGTAGATAACATAACATTTGCATTTGTGCATCTTTGTGTGTGTGTTATCCTGCCGCTTTGGTCGTGTTTGTCCACAAGTTGTTGGGTGTGTCTCCTCATTCCAATTAGAGTTGTCACCCTTAGGCAGAAAAAGCGCAATATTTCTATTTTCCCCACGAAGTTCGATCCTCGTGGAAGGCGGTTGCTTTAGTATATTCCCATTTGAGTTCATATCTCAATGGTCGAGTCTTGCTTGACAGTTTCTCTTCAGCTATCTCCTGAATTGAACTTCGGTCCTTGACAATCACATTGTGGACATCTCCAAACTGCTCAACACGGATGAATGTGCATTTATTTTACACTCTGCTCCACAGGAAGAGTCTTCATGAAGACATTTGTTGAAGACAAATATTTCTCCAACGATATTACAAGACATCTCTCCAACAATCTACATCTGGTTTGCAAGTAACCTCTTTATTTGAGCAACACGTTTTGATCAAAACGACAAATGACAGTCTCCTCAAGGCAGGTTGAATATCCGTATTGGGTTTTATCAAGATCATCAACTCAGGGCATCTCTCCGGAAATCCATCAGAATGGTTTATCGAAGACTTCACAAACGTTTTCTCTTTATTTGAGAAACGATCACCTCAAGAAGCTTACATACTTACAACTACAACAAGATACTCTTCAGGAATTCATTCCCCAGTGAGTTCATTACATAAGTTTACTTCCTTCAAGCGACATCTCCCCGAAGAAGTCAAAGGAGTCTATCACAATAGTCTCTCTTTATTTGAGAAGACATACAGTTCAACCGGCCCACATCTCTTCCGAAGATCCCCGGTGAAGCTTTACAAACTACAACTACAAATTATTCTACAATCTACAAGTTCCACATTACAGATTACATCAACTACAATCATATCTACAGAGTTCTACAACATCTACATCTGCAGGGATCTAAAATGAACCACATCTACAATTTACAATGACATCTACAAAATTACAACCCCCTGTGAAGATGATCTCCCGAGTTTTCATCATTTCGGGAAGGGACCGGAACCAGCTCATGATTCCCATATCATGGTGTTCGGGGAAGTTCTACATCAGGGACCGAGACCAGCTCATGGTTCCCATACCACGACGCTCGGGGAAGTTCTACAACAACAATTACAACTACATCAACATTTACATCAACGACAACTACAATCTACAACGACAATCATTCGAACATCTTACATTTCCTGGTTAATATCGACAGTAGATCCCCATAAGACCTCGGCAGTAGGTAGTTCTATTTCATTTTCTGGTTAATCTCGGCAGTAGATTTCCAGAAGACTTCGTCAGAAGTATTTCTCCAACAGACTTCAACACAGAATCTCGGCAGCAGATTCCCTACAAATGTTAATAGTAGATACTTTGGCAAAAGTATTCTCAATTAAATTGACAAGTCTCGACAGTAGACTTCTCCAGCTGATATCTTGAATCAATTACATTTGACTTATATAGTAGGTTCTTCAAGTGGATTTTCTCAGAATTTCTTCACAGCATATTTATAGATACCTCGAGATTGTCAATCTTTCCCCGTGGAGTCTCGCTCTGTTGAGCCCGTTCTTCCAGTGTGTTATGTTTCTCCCCTGTGGCGCCATTTCTCCACAGGACCTTTCGTCTCGCATTCTCATATCATTGCATATCATATGCATTTGGTGGTATCTTAGGGCCAAAATTCGTGCAAGGTTTATATTTAAGTCCCTCCTATCACGTCGAGACGAAGATCCCAATCTCCGTATCTCCGGATAGAAGGAACTTAAATAGGGGCATCTGTTGCACCCTAATTTTTGACCTTAAGATCCCACCCCCTTTTGTGCATTTCTTGTGTGATATCTTTTTGCTCTTGTGTACATGTTTATTGCAGTTAACCAATTTGTGCGGGTGTAGTAATGTCTAAGTATGTATGTTTACAGCAAAGCATCCCTGGGACGTGACTAGTACATTCAGGCTTAAAGTTCACCATTCAGGAATGCAAGCTTAATTTAAAGAAGACTTCTGCATATGAATAAGTCTATCATATTCCATCCAAAGAGTACCAACCATTTTCAAGACCCAATTTGCAATGGACCGAGTTATAACTACAAAATGGTTTCAAATTGTATCAGTAACTCTACTTTCCCTTGTCCTTTGTTCTACTCGCATTGAAGCATGTTGACAGCTTATTCAAATATTGTCAAAAGACCGCGAAATAAGGACGTTACTATACTAGTTACTAGTTTTAAGGATGGCTTGCATGTTTTGATTATCGTACTTCGAAGTTCAAATTCAATTAAAGGGTTTTAAGAGGCAAGACTCAAGCCTTTGAGGTTCACTAGGTTCAAGAGTTTTGTGACCAAGCCACAAAGTCCATGAGTTTTGACCATTACAGATATTCCAGGATTCATCAATTTAAAAAGGCTTTTTAACCATTACAAAACAAAGGCAACTACATGGTGATTCGTTTTCAATACATTCCAAGTTTCAACATTTATTCTAAGTTATTCATGCCACGGTCCCGCAACTTTTCATTTCTCCAAGGGTCCATTTTTTGCGTGCCACTATCTTTGGGGTATGCTTTTAGATACAATATTTGATTTGACCAATATAGATGATTGGTTCAAATTGGTACAAGTTCAATTTAAAACCAAGAAAAACAAAGGAATTGATTTGGAAAGGACTCGCAAGAGGTATGACCATTGGTTTTGTTGAAAGTGAAATTGGTTAGACTATTATTGTAATAGCATTGACCAAGATAATTAATCATTCACGAGTATACTATAAGACTTTATTCATTTATTAAAAAGTAACTTATGAGATGAATATCGAAGTTTACAACAATTTGGAGGCAATTCTTGTAGCTAAGCAACTTGAGAAAGTGGAACCCAAGAATGTGAAATGTGAGATTACAATTATAATATACAAGTGAGCATACATCAAATCACAAGAGAATTTAAACCAAGTACAAAACAAGCTCCAAATACATTATTTCATCATACGGGGGGTGCAATTTTAGAATCTCTTCATTGGCCAAACCAGATTATAAACGATTATAACAAAGGCCCAAAGAAGAGTCCACGTTCGAAGACCCACCTCACATTATTGTTACACCAAACTACCACAAATAAAAGATAAGTTTCAATAAAAGAAGTCAATTTAAAGCTGCAAGCAAGCCTTCCTAAGTTGTACCGCCACATAGCTCACCACTTCAAGGATTTGCTGCTGATCTGTCCCGTTGCTGCACAAAACCAGAAGCAAAGACTTTAATTTCTCAACAAAATCCCCTTTCATTAAAGTTGAATTTAAACCTCTTAACTTCCCAGGACAACCATTATTGAAGGATATAAACTCCTGCAGGCACAATCAAAGAGAATTAGTAAGAAATTGAAAAAATTAATCTTTCTTTCCAAAACAGATTTTGATAAGAATGGAATGCATTCAAAGTCAATATTTAAGAGGAATTACATGACCTATAAAAAATTCGACATAATCAGTCTAAAAAAGGAGGTTATTGTATCATACAAGGCGAAATCCAGACTATAACCAATACAGTCAGACAATTTTAAACCAAAATAGCGAAGGAGAGAGAGCTAGACTGAGAGAGAAGATGAAATCGATGGTGGGGAAGAGGAACCCGATCGGGGGATTTGGGAATTAGGGTTCCCCATTCTTCTGTGCTTTTTCCCGTTGTTTTGTTACCACACTCACTAAACACTGCACACCATACACATACCGCACGTAATCATTTAATTAATCATTCAATTAACTTTTATTAAAATTAACCATAACCCACCCATTAATTAAATTAGCATATATTAATCAATTAATTTTTATCTTATCGTTTATTATTAGTTTAAAAACTATATAAATCTTTTTATATAAACCTAACGGATTGTTTATTTATTAATTAAATTTTTTTTTTAAACTTAAATGATTGTTTTATCAAGTAATTTAACAATCTTAAATAGACTCTTATAACCAACATTAATCCACTTCATTTTAATCCAACCCTTTTCTATTATTTAGTAAAAAAAAAAAACTTAATTTAGTCCTTTATAATATTTTAGAATAAATCCTTTCACATTTAATTTAGTTTACAAAAATAAAATACAAAGCTTTTATCCTATAATCAACATATTTTAAGAAATAAGTAAGTCATTCTTTTAAATAATAAAATCAATTCAACATTTTCAAACTAAATCAAACAGTTAAAATCAATCAACATCGTAATACAATCAATCGTGCACTCACGACACATGCACTTACACTCAGCGCTTTCATGCGTACATATTGTTTATCTTTATCCGCTTTATCTTAGTCACAAAGCACACACACTCACTTAGCGCTTTCATGCGTTCGTGTATGGTTTACCTTTATGCAATTTACATTACCGCAATTCATTTACATTCTCAATTTATATCCATTCATCACATTCTGTCAAAAGGGAAAACCTACACATGAGTCAACACTTGTGTGTAGTGCACGTCATCTGCATCATTCTCCCCACGATCCTTGATCCCATTCAAGTTGATCGCTTAAGTTTAGGACCTACCCCATAGGAAGGACCTTAATCTTTACAACTTAGATAAAACAATCAAACACAATACAACTTTCTCAAACACAAATAGAGAATAGATGTTAATCATCTTAAGCGAGATATAATCTCCACCCCCACAACAATACAATCAAATATGTAGGGACTTTGCCTTAAGAACGACAAAGGCATGCTTGGCGACCGTCCGAGCATGTAAGACCTTTTCTTAAGACGATGCAAAGACCATTTCCTACAACCCCTTTCACATTTGTGGTGGTTATCTCTCCCTTAACATGAAGACTCGTCTCTTCTCCTAAACCCAATCAACCAACTATCCTAAACCCGTAGGAACTTTGACCACAGTCAAAGAGCTCCTCTAACCTTTTAGGGTGAACTACAACATACTCTGATTCCACTCCCGTAAGGATATGTAGGCACAAGGTGCGATACCTTATCGAGTATACTTAGAAATAAACCACTAGGGTCTCTAATCCCTTAAGCAGATAAACACTTAGCAGTAAACAACATAAAACAAGAGGTTCCTGTAGAGTACTACAGAAACTTAGGATGCTAGTACCTTCCCTAAGTTTAACCAACCCCCGAACCTATAACTCTCTAAACCTTGCATTTGCATTGCGTTGTGGGAATTTCGATCTTTATCCCTTCCTTTGGACAAATCAAAGTTCGGTTGCAAAATGAATTAAAGATTCAAACTAATCAATAGTTTGGTATCCAAATTTCACCGCGACAGTTATCAACAATAATGGAGGCCACAAGAAGCTGGAACTTCAAACCTTCAACCTTACCAAAATTACAACCAACCACAACAAAATCAAGGAGGAGGCTCTAATATTAAGGAGACTTTCAACCAAATTATGCAAATTTCCATATCCATTCAAAAAAGTACGGATGTGGCAATTCAAAATCTCGAGTCTCAAGTTGTACAATTGTCCAAGAAACTAGCCGACCAACATAAAGAAACTTTTCCGGCTAACACTCAAGTGAATCTAAAATAGCATTGCAATGCCATATTTACAGGGAGTGGTAGAACAATTGGTGAGGAAGTTGAAAAAAATGTGGTAGTTGAAAAGGAGAATGAAATTTTGGAGGAAGTTGAAAAAAATGATGAAAAGAAGGTAGTTAAAAAGAATGATTTAGAGAAGAAGTTGAAGAAAAAAAAGGAAAAAAGGAAAGGAGTGTGAGGGAGAAGTTCTAAAAAAAAGTTACCATACCCTCCACTCCTAAGAAAAAAGACAATGATAAGCATTATGCGAGATTATTGGACATATTCATTTGGTTACAAGTAACCATTCCTTTCTCTGAGGCTCTAGAGCAAATGTCTAAGTATGCCAAATTCATGAAGGACATTATAGATGTTCTTGATTGGCTGCATTTTATGGTAAAACATTGTTGTGTGTGTAGATGTCTTGACTGATGTCATGACATACTTGTGTAGTGTACTACAGGGTAAGTTTGGTTAACTAGAATAGAGTGTATTGGATGTCATGCTGAATGTTATGACATCAGTTAGCTGTCAGCAAGGGCGCGTGTTTGTTTTTCTGTTATGGTTCCTGAGTTATCTCAGGCTAGATTTCAGGAAACCTGCTAGGGTTCCTTAGGTATCTCAGGCGAAATGCTAGGCAGTGCTGAGCATAACATGAAATGCCTATGACGTATTTTTTAGCACCTTGAATTGTGGAGATTGGATTAACTTGTATAAACCTAATTTCTGTTGCAATTTATGAAGATTGAAATCTTCTCTCCCTATTGTTACTTTTGACCAGCCCAAGCCCAGACTGCATTACTATTTAAGGAGGCGCAGAAGCAAAGAAAATTAAGCATTCACAACAAGAAGATCTTGAGTGCAAATAAGGGTTTAGTGTTTTGAGAGTCTCTTGTGTGTGTGACTTTGTAAGTTACCCTTTATATCTTCGGATGCATCGTGGTAGACCTGTTTAGGCTGTTAGTTGTTATTTGTAACTTGTTAATTGTTCACTCAAAGCTTTTAAGAAAGAGTGTATTTTTCTTGATTGAAGCTGTTAAGCAACATCAAGTATTGTGACTTTGAAGAGTGTCTTCTAAAGTCTTTTCTTTTTGTATTGAATTGTTTATCACTGCTGTGATTGTGGGGGAGTGAGAGGTGTCTCTTGTCTAGTGGGTTCTATGCATAAATTGCATTGGGTAGGGATTAAGTGAGGAGTTGTAAACTGGGAGTTTAGCTCTAAATTAATTCTACTAATAGTGGATTTCCTTCCTGACTTGGTAGCCCCCAGATGTAGGTGATGTTGCACCGAACTGGGTTAACAATTCACTGCGTTCTTTACTGCTTTCGTTACTTGTTTAATAATTTGTTTAGAAGAGGATGTCATAACATCAGTTATAACATCGACTGTCTGTTATCTGTTAGTATTTAACATTCTGCTCAATTTAAATGGTTAGATAAACTATTATGTCAGTCTGCAGATGTTACAGCAGATGTCATGGCACTGCTTAATTTTAAGGTGAATTAAAATGCACATGTTTTGTCCTTGTTCTGTTTTAGCAGAGATCAATGTCATTACATATGTCTGGGACATCTGAAATCTGCATACCAGAATTTCAATTGGTATCAGAGTAGGTATCCTGTCTGTTCTGGATGAGATCTTGGGATATACTTTCTGGTGGTTTAAACAAGAAGAAGCTATAACTGATTTGCTGATCTTGCTAAATGTTTGGAGTTATTGCTTATGGAGTTAAGGAGGAGGTTGTGAAGGATTATGTATCTGCTCTGTGCCCTCTAATATATGAGCTTCTGTGACCTGTTGAATATTTTGCCAAAGGAGGAGTGGCTACTTCTGTATAATGTCGTATAAGATGTTCTGACATCTTGTTTAGGGCATGTTGAAGATGTTCTTTTGGTGGTTCCGCTGCATGTTTTTCTGATGAAAGAACTCTGGTAGCCCTGGGAGAAGATTGGCCTATATATAGTTTGATATATGGCCGTGGAAGGTGTGTAGATGGTTGGAAGATGGTGTCTGTTGCTGCTCTATTTGGTCTGACAAGATGTTGATCCTGCTGGATGCTGTTTTGTTGGGTTGTTGCTTTTTTTATTCTACAGGTTACTGAATGTTGTAGCTATGTTGCTTGTGTGCTTGAGCTGCTTTGTTGTGTATTACAAGTTGCTGAAGGCTGTTTTAGAGAAGATAGTGGAAGGTGATTTATCTTCACCACTCATGACTTGCAAGGGTTCTATCAGCAAGAGGAAGTCATAGTCAGGTTGAGTAAGAGTGTCAGCCCTGATGTGTCAACACTAAAGATCCTTTAACTAAAGAATACTTTTGGTATTACTGAAGCTGTCAAAGTTCAGATGGCTCATCAGGTGGGTAATCCAAGTTAGTCTTCTGAGAGAAGGATTTATTATGAGGATTTAAGATTCATTGTTATTTGAGATATTCTCAAATATTTAATGGATCATCCTTAGTCTATGATCAAGGTGTTTCATCAGCTATTGCTCAAAGTAACCGGCCCTTGATGTGTTTGGATCAAGTTATTTCTAATCCAGGAGTATTGGAGTGCAGCAGGTGCGTTCTAGTGGACGCATCTGATCTTTATCTAGAAAGTTTCCTGGCAAGAAATTTGTCTAGAATTTGGTGCTGGTGATAACACTGCTTGGGTTAGTTTATTTCTGATCTAAGTGCATAGGAACATGTGACCATGCTCATCTTAGAGGACAAGGATAAGTGGCAGTTATCTCTGACCTTCTGAAGAAGTCTCTACTTAAGGAAAGCAGGATTCCTTCTGTAAAGACCTCTTGTGACTAATCTCCTCCGAAAAATCAAGATTTGGCATGTTTGGGTTCTCTAAAGAGGAGGTTCTGAAGAAAATGTACTTCAAGGGATTTGTTGTGGTACAATAAAGTAGAATACATGTTGTCTACTCAAACTTGTTATCAGTAATCAAGTCTGTGTGAACATGGAACTCTTGATGAGGTTCCTCTAAATGGCATAATGAAGGACTGAATTCACCAGCAAGATGTCTTATCAGATGTTGTGACATCAAGCAAACTTCAGGGCCTTAATTGATGTTGTGGCATATCACTGTACGATAGGTCGACCTTCTCGGGTATAAATGGAATTAATACTATCTCATGCAGTTTGCGGGAGCTGTGTGAAGGAGTAGATGTTACAGGTCCAAGTCTTGATGTATCTAAGTTGCCTTGGAGCATGTAGGATATGAAGATCAAGTTTGCTTAGATTTCTAGACCTCTGAAAGAAGCTGAGTTAACCAAACAATGACATTTGGTTGGTCTCTAATGTGATTCCAAGCAGTGAGCTTGGAACTAATTACTCTTGTGCAGAAGGGTAGTTGGTTGAAGATCAAAGAAGGTTCTGGTTCTGTTCATACATTGTAGCTTGTGGTAGAAGCCCTAAGTTGCTTATGGAAGATTAACTACGTTGGGAGATGTATGATAGTTTATCTCTTTGGTTGTCTGAAGTTCTGATTGATCAAGTTGGTGGAGCTGTGTTGGATTACTAGGCAGTAGTAAGTCCAGTTGTGGGCATATCAAGAACCATTGGATGTTGTTTCTGTGATATGTGAAGGATGCCCTGATTAATGTTAGAACATCATCTGGTTTGTTTTTGTTGGAAGAAGGACTTGAAGTTCTATTGTGGAACTTGTGATTCACGTCTTGACTAAGAAGTACTATATCTTGTCATACGGGAGAGTGATGAAGTAAAAGGATTGTCTTGGAGTATGATGTGAAGGTATTGTATAAGACTGGAGTGGATCTTTGGTTGATTGCATGAAAGTCTGGATTATGATGTCGTACATGGAAGTGAATATTCACCTGTTAAACCAGAAGTGCTCTGACTTAGGCCAAAAGTCATGTGGAGAAGTGGTAACTCTAGTAAGAAGTGGAGCAGTTTGGTACATTCTCACTGTATGAGCGTGAGGTTGGTCTTGAGATACTGTGGTGATCTTGGAGCATCTTTTATAAAAGAGAGGGGGAGAGCTTCTGTCTAGTGGGTGTATTAGTTGCATGTGGTTCAAACAATGAGTGAATGCTTTCAGTCGATGTATTGAATAAGGAGTGAGCTCTTGAAGACATGAAGACGAGTCTTATGTTTTCCATTCACGAACAAGAGAACTATAGGGAGTTATACTTTTATCTAGGATCTGTTGCTGCAATAATACAATTATTTTTCAAGATTGGTTGTGATTTCTAGAAGTTTGTGATTGTATGTCTCTATGAGGGTGAAATGTCAGACAAGATGTTGTGACATTGCGTTGCTGTTCTAGCTCATGGTGAACTTGACATTTTGTTGTGTTTGGTTCATTCATTGAGTAACAATGGATCAAATCAAGTTTTTGGGCCTCTCTCCAAGTGTTTTGTCTTGTAGTTGTATGACTAAGTAAAGATGACGATCAAGTCATCATTAGCTTTGATTTTGTGCATACGGAAGGATATTGACCCTGACATCTTGGAGATTTTTCTAGTCTTTCAAAGCTGAATCTGAGTAATCTCACAGATATTTATGTCTATCCTGCAACTACTTCTGATATTTGTTCTAGTGTGGTTTGTGAATCAAGGGGGTAAAGTTGCAGTGTGTGAATATGAAGATGTTTAAGTAAGTCTTCATGTGTTTGGGTTTCTTTTTAAGGGGAATGTTGTTTATGCATGACAGGGAGAGCTGTGTACCTGTCTGATATGTAGCTGCATTGCTGTAGCCTGTACAAAGTTTGCTGATTCTCAGGCAAGCTTGTGTTCTTTGACCACTGGTATGGTCGTGATGTCAGACAAAATGTCTTGACATTGTGTTGTCTGGTGTACCTTTTGCCTTGACAATGTGTTTATGGGTTTGGCTGTTGGTTTGAACTAGGATTGTACTTACTTCTTATGAATGACCTAGGAAACAACATTGGTTATTGTCTGGGAGAATTTATTTTTCTCAGCAGAATATTTTGTGTCGCAAATTAGGGATTTAAAATCAATTGCTACATGGCAAGTATTTAACTAATTATCCTTTAATTGGTGATGTCAAAAGTGTCTCTCCTGAAGGTGCAGCTTCATACAAGGCAAGAACTTAAGATTCAATGACTTGGTGCTTAAGAATCTTTATTGTAGTTGTAATGTCAGACAGGATGTCTGAACAGTATGTCTCTGAGAAAGCTACATGAGAGTTATTTCTCTCTAAGATGTTCTGATGTTTGTGATGATCTGTTAAGTTGCTGCTACTGTGTCCTACTGAGAACTTCATGTGTACCCTATACATGGACTACTATGGAAATAATAAGCCTTGTGGTTGGTGTCTTAAAGAACCAAAGTGAGTGGTAAAGGAGTTGATGTCATGGGATGGAATCAGGAATGATCTTACTGTGTTTGAGTGAGTTCACCAGGGGGTGATTTGAAAGCTAGAGTTCAGCTGTGGTTAAGTCCTTGTCCATGGATTGTTGCTGCAGTGGTGCAGTCCTTATATTGATTAGGGATCAAGCAGCTTATGTATCTAATTTAATCTGTGTTTCTAACTGTGTTTGATCAATGCTAATTCATTAGTTAGGATCATAATTTTGTGGCTAAAAAGGGGGAGAAGTAGTAGTTGAACAACAGGTTTAGTTGTATGTCCCATAGATGGAAGATTGTTATTCTGTTGCTCTGAGTTAATGTGCAGGTGTGCTGATGTGCTAGAGTTGATCTCCTGGTTGTGAACAGGATGTTGATCATGTGTGTTTTGTTGTTAACAGGCTGCTAGATGTGTGTGTGTGTGTGTGTGTGCCTAGTTGTTGCTTTTGCTTGGGTAGTATGTGTTTTTGCAGGATGATGGTAGGCTGTGTTTGGCTAGTGTGTCATGATCTATTGTGCATCCCTTGAGGGGGAGAATCACATGATGTTTCACTAAATGTTGTGACATCTGTAGTCAGAACTAGCAGGTGATATTGTATGTTGTGGAATAGGTGCTTTTTAGGATGTCAACCTGAATGTCTGGACATTCATAACCCAGATCATTAAGTATGGTTGTGTGTGATAGCAGTACAACAAGTTTAGTTGATTGGTAGGGTATTAGCCATTCTGCATGATTGGCTGTGCGTTAATTTTTCTGCTGCATGTGTTCTCTGATATGGTGACAGATTGTTTTAGCCGAAAATTTGCCAAAGGGGAAGTTTGTAGATGTTCTTGATTGGCTGCATTTTATGGTAAAATATTGTTATGTGTGTAGATGTCTTGACTGATGTCGTGACATAATTGAAGGTGAGAAAAACACTTAGAAGGGGGGGGGGGAGGGGGTTGAATAAGGGTTTTAAAACAATTTGGACGATAGAAAAATAACACAGTATTTTTATCCTGGTTCGTTTGAATTCAAACTAATCCAGTCCACCCTACCAAGGTGATTTGCCTTTCTCAACAAGGACTTAATCCACTATATCAAACTTGATTACAGTGTAAACCACTAAGGCAACTGTCTTAGTCTTCTCAAGAAATTCTAACCACAACTTGGTCTTCTTAAGGAAATCTTTTACAAAGATAAACTAACAAATTTGTGTTTAAGAAATGCTTCTAAAAAGCTATATCACAACAGTGATTTTTACACAAGTTATAGGACGAAAATAAAAGCTATTCTAGCTTGAAGAATATTTGTGAAAGCTGGTTGAATATTATGCCAAGAATTTGATTCAAGTTCGTTTGTAGTTCGTTTGTATTCGTCCACCTTTGAAGTGATGCCGAGACTTGCTTTTATAGTCCTTTGAAATCCTTTCTCAAAGACTGTGCAATCTGTGCATTCTGTTCTCTTTGTCTTCTAATGAATTTTCCTTTCTCAGAAGAGGAATGTT